>JAUUDZ010421249.1:0-26164 GCA_032361705.1 Panulirus versicolor | reverse complement strand
CTCTCTCTCTCTCTCTCTCTCTCTCTCTCTCTCTCTCTCTCTCTCTCTCTCTCTCTCTCTCTCTCTCTCTTTAGGGATATCTCTGTTATTTAACTTACCTGAAGTATAAGGTTACCTTTGATATTAGTAATTTACTATAAACTGAATAGTACTCATGAAGGCAAAGCGGAGGCAGGAGTGTGGCGCACCCAGGTAAAAATCCTCTCCTCTATGTTCACACTCGCCAGACGAGGCTAGTCTTGCTAACTGGCCATCCATAACAGCTTCATGAACCACAACATGTGGTTGTTGAATAATAGCATTAAAACTCATACTGCACCTGACCTGACCTCTTGTGTCGGAACTATATTGCATTTTAAACGCTGACGTCATTGAATTACGAAAAGTGTGGAGTCTGAATGCTGGTTTCTGTTTTATCTGAATTTCGTGTAAATGTTCGTACAGTTCTGGGTAAGGACCATCTTGCTGTCCATGACTGTTTTCATCCCTTGTCTGCAAGTATGATAATCCCTAGAGATTTCAGTTATTCAAAATACCATCGTCAAAGCTTAAGTTTTAGGTCTGTATACGGTCAAGTAAATGCTAAAGTTTTAGATCTGTATATTAACGCTTTATGCTTGAAGTTGTTAATTAGGATGTGAGAAAAAGGGCTCTTCCGAACGCTTTCTTTCCCATGGCCTAGTCGTGGATGTTCTGACTGAACTTCCACAGAAAATATAGCATACAATATAGCACACGAGGCGTCGTCAGCATCACACGAGGTTACCCTTACTCACACTAGGCCTTTCTACCTCTTTAGGTCTGGAGGTGTGTGTGTGTGGGGGGGGGGGAGTGTTGAGGGAACCTTTCACATTGATAAAATTAGCAACGATTTCCATGATATCAAGAAATCAAAAGTAGAGATATGGTGCGAGTTCAAGCTACTTTGTTACGTTAATCTGTAAAGATAACCTCATCTCTGTGAAGCTTGATCTTCAAGTAGGCCACTACCATACGTAATGAACAATATTTCTTTCTTTATTGAAAGCGTTAAGAATCAAGGATTGAAAACTCGAAAGGTATTAGTTTGCACTAGGAACAGGCGCCAGTCTCGGCCTCAGAACTGGCAAATGAGGAATATTGTTGTGGGACGACCTTTCGCTGTTGGGTGGTGGCCGGCACAGAACTCACCCGTGCCGCATCCTCACACACAAGTGCTGGCCCATTTCTCTATCCTTGACAAAGCTTTCCACTGCCCCTACTGCATTTTTCATGATTTTATATATATTAATTTCCTCCTTTCGTATATTTGCTGTGACCTGCCTCATCTAGCTTTAAGATATATTCAATCACTTTCGTGGACACAGTTTGTGACGGCTTCATTTTGCGTGACAGCGAAGGCGAAATATAAAGTTTTCAGTTAAGACTGAGGGAAAGAGGCGTAAGGTGTGGAAACGACCGAGGGAGAGGCGTCGTGGTGCACCACCATTAGGAGAGGAAGTGTGTCACAGGTGTGGCAGGACCACTGGAGGGCGTACAGGAGACCGCTGACCTGTGTACCACGGAAGGGTCGTGGAGACGGTGAGGTCTGCACCTAAGATGGTGGTGAAGATGAATGCTCCAACAGGGGGGAAAGGCAGGATTAGGTGAGACGAAATTATGAGAGATGACTGAAATCGCCGGAGTGTGAATGACAGGTCGGTCATGCACCTGTGTTGAGAAGTGACAGTATATGGTGCCGATGGATATGGAAAGGTTCAGTAATTGTGCTAGATATTCAAGTACGAGTGAATGCAGAGGAAGCAGATGTTTTAGGAGTCATAGATAACTTAAACACTCGGAGTTACTATATGACTTGACCAAAATTACTTTTGTGCACGAGTCTCGATAGGGGAAAAAAAAATAAGTATTTTGCCAGATTAAACAGTTGAAACAAATAAAAATCGTCTTCTTGAATGTGCTGAGGAGAACTTCGGTTTGCTGTACAATTGTGGTTATTAGAAACAAAATCGACTTATGTGTCTCTCTTCATTGACCAGCGCCACATTGTCCAACAAACCAATTTGTGGAAATGTTGGGCATTATATGAGCAGGTCCTTCGAGTCTCGACCCACACATGAAGGCATTTTAACAACAGTATCTGGAAATTGTGTCTGGTTTCATTTTTGCGAGAGCTGCGATAATTCTTGTAAAAACGAATCATGATAGGTATTACAGCGAGAACAGTTTATTAAGTTCACAGTTCGACATCATTTGTATTGTGCAGGACAACTTCTTATTATATACTGGAAATAACACTGTAGTTAGAGAACGTACATCATACAATGTACTCAGGCAACTTACAGTGTATGATAAAGCCATTCATGAAAGAAAATGGTTGCAAGACCGATGAACGAGTTATTGACAGTAACAGCTTATGGCTACTGTGAACCTTGGTTAAGATGCATGTCTGAGGTGCACTGTGTCGAACACGATGGTCAGGGAGACATACTGAGACGAACCAATGTTATTCACATCTTTTGAGCCTCGCGATGATAAAGATTTGTAGTTGGCAGCTTAAAGTCACCGACGAAACTGGTCGTTGTTGAAGGTGTGAGTAGACAAGGGTGACGAGGTGGGTGTGTGTGTCGTCACTGGGAAGCCCTGCCATGATTCTTTCTGGAAAATACAAGAGAGTGAGCGAGTCGTCTGCTCCACCGCTGATGGTTGGATGTTGAACTCGGACCCGTCGTCCAACGCGGTCCATCACTCCAAAAATTAAACAATGATAAACCTGAAGAACAGATATTTACTTTTTGTTGCATATGTACCACAAGATATCTAGCTATCAAACTCAACCAGTGTTATGAGACCAGGAAACGTCTTCATACAATATGCAAATACCAGAAAATGCGCCATAATCAGCAGCCGTGAGAATACTATTGAAGAGGGAATGATTGTCTGATTCCTAAGAATAATTTGAGGGAAACTGTAGTAACATCATAAACTCACTAGTTTTGTCATCACTAATCCAAGCTAGAAACGCACTCAACTCACCTGATTGTATATCACCCCACTATGATGAGGTTTCTTTTAAGTCCGTGATTTTGACACAGATTCCAACATGCAAGTACTGGAGTTCACGTGGGAGCGAAGGGTCCTTCTTACAAACCATCCCCTTGGCACAGTTCCCCTTCATGTACCAGTCGCCTCCACACTGTTCGCCAGGGCCCTGGAAAACAATTAGTAATCCCCTATGACGAAGTTCACCTCTGGAGCGTGAAATATAAACCAGGCTGACTGACGTTCTATGGGATGATAAAGCGCTCGTCGGTATACGCATCAGCACAGGAAGTTTATTGGCCGTACATGAGACGTTATATTCTATTTTTCAAATGATCTAACTTTGTGTATGTGAGCAACACTACAGATCTCATGACCAACTCATTACCTTGACTTTCTTTACAAGTCTTGGAAGGAGATGCGGAAGACGCACTCAGTTTTCCACAGATGTAATTATAACTTTTATACGGTTTTTGGAAATTTCACCGTCAAGAAAAATAATAATCATATTATTACACAAATTTTCCCTTAATTTTGAAGCCTTTGTGAGCATCCTTACAATAATGGCCAAATAATCATTAATGTTTACTTTAACAATTGATTGACAGTTAAGTCACTTAAGGTGGGGGTATAGGTCGATGCTAAGTGATCCTTGAGCGAGTGATTCTTACCTTGAGGCATCTATGACAGCAATGACAGATATCTAACTCCGTGCCATAGGGACAGTACGTCATCACACAATTCCTCTTCTCACACGGGAGGCAAGACAGACCCACACTCCTGGGGGCGGTCGACAGAGAACACGATTATCAATAAGGCTTTTGAATATGTAGGCAGTTCATGATTGGGAGTAGGGAAGGCAGACAGATATGTATGTGGGTCTGTAATGTAATTACCTGAGAAACAAACTGCACCATTAAAGGTTATGAAAATAAACACTCGTTCAACATAAAGACCAGGAATTCAACACAGATGATAAGGAAGATGCAAAACTGATCTATATACAATTATATTCGAGCATAATTGTGGGCCTCCGATTTACGTAACGGCCAGGCTCTTGGTAAACGCCATGCCATAATCGTTCCATCGTGTTCGTCCAGGACCTTCCTGCTCAGGGGGTTAAAACAGGTATACTCAATTGCTGACCAGACAGAGTACTACCCTCGACATTGTCTCATGTAAAGGGAAGAATATCAGTGCATATCATAAAGTATATGTGAGTCTAGCAAATATCATCAGACTGTAATTCTGTCAAATATCATAAACAATTGTTAAGTCTGTAACTGGACGACAGTGAGGAAGGATAGCGAACAGTGCAAATACGAAGAACTTACGTGTGAAGGATGGCTAGGAAGGTGAGCAAGAGGAGAGCTGTCCCGCGCATGGCTGACGTACAGGTCCGACCAACCTCACCTTGGGAATGTATAGACGAAACTGGTCGCTACCTCACCTGGGAGAGTCTCACATGTTACCGGACGTTGCCTTACCAGCGGTATCAAAGGAGTTAAGGACGTTACCTCACCAATGAGGGCGACAGGCGTTACTGGACGTGTGATATGATGATGGTGACAGTGGTGGTGATGGGATGATGAGGTGATGGTGGGGTGACGTGATGTGGAATGACGTTGAGATGTTGTAACGTGGTAGAAGTAGGTGGTAACCTGATGGTGGTGTACCGTCATGATGATGAGTGGTAATCAGATGAGGCACTGGTGCTGTAAATACAGGTGCACACAAGCATACGTAGAGACGTCGCAACAGTTCGACTGACACTGTGAAGTTTACCTTCGAAAACTTTTATCTCTGGACGTGTTACTTAGTTTATGTATCCATGGCTTTACATTCACATCCCATTTTTACGTAAGCTTGCCCTCTCTTTGGGCACTGATGTACGCATACGTACGTAGTGATGAGGATATGCGTATCCGGTCGGTCGTTCAGTAACATTTCAAACAAACCCATATGTACTCTTGTCTTGTTTACGAGTTGCTTCACTGCACAAACGTAAATGACCGAAAGTATTATTGATAGAATTAATGTTTATCGGAAATCGACATCCACACTTCTGGCAAATGGAAATTTAACCTTTCCGAGTGATAAGTCAAGTACCCAGAGAGGTTAGGGGGTAATTATGGCTACGATCGGGTTTCTGCGTCGATCCCCATGGAATGCCTGATGGATATCTTCTTGAAGAATTGTCGGAAATCTTGGTTGATCGCTTGCTTCTGAAAAGTATTAAACCCTTAACCGGAGATATGATAGATATATGAGGACGAGGATATCATCCGTCGCCACCCAGAACTAAATTTGTGACACCAGCACCCTCCCGGATTAGCACAGCCGTCCTGACTTAAAGATCTTTGTGTTGAACCTTGCTGTTAGTTGGTTGTCAACAGCAGCTGCCCAGGAAAGTACTACCCTCCTAACTAGGGAATGTCGTGATTCCCGGTACCATCTTGCACCCTCTGTGTCAGAAAGGTTGTAGACAGCAGCCGCTTAGGGAAGTACTACCCAAATGACTCAGGAACGGTGTAATGATGCCCGGAACCATATAACACCATTCGTGTCAAAATTGCTAGTTTTAACTTTTGTGTAGTGGTCATCGGACTGGCTATATCTCTACGCAGACGCCGTACACTTATGTCTGCTTCATGTCATCGCATGTTCCCACATACTCAAAAGCTCTGCATTATTTTTCTTTTTTCACCCGTGGCTTGGCCTTGATGAGAACACTGTCATGATATCATCGGGGTCTCTGTACCCGGTAGTGGTCCCCGATTCCTGCAGGTTTGGCGACCATGAGAACCGAGTTCATATACCCCGATTTCAGATTAGATCAAGTTAGTTTGAGAGAAAGAAACCGAACTCCTCTTGTCACATGACTGAATAAAGTATTGGACAAAATTGTGAAATGTCCTTTTGAACTTAACCCTCATTCGAGCCTGCAAAAAGTGTGGATCGCTCTTGGTATTGGAGCACTTCCTAAAGACACTGTGCATATATGTGCGTCTTTGTACATTATCTTTCATTAATAGCAAGGATCCAGTGCTATAATGGGATATTTTTTAGTGTACAGTAATAGGGAACATAAATCGTATTGATCAGGATATGTAGTTATTTGGTTGGCGACATATCATACCAGATGATAGTCCAAAGTAACACAAGAGTTAAAAACCATCACCCCTTAACCAGCACTTGTGCCATGCCCCCTTAAAACCATCCGTACCTACTTGAACCCATCCCAACTGAGGCACATGAACACAAGGTGTGATTTTGAAAAAATAATTCCAGTGCATTAAAGCATATACTGGGGTACATGTGCTGTCAATGTGTTGAACCAGGGCATGTGAAGCGCCTGGGGTAAACCATGGAAAGGTCTGTGGGGCCTGGATGTGGAAAGGGAGCTGTAGTTTCGTTGCTTTACACATGACAGCTAGAGACTAAGTGTGGAAGATTGTCCTTTTTTTTTCCTGTTCCTGGTGCTGCCTCGCCAGGAATGCTATTTCGAGTGTGGCGGGGTGGCAACGAGAATGGATGAAGGCAGCAAGTATAGATATGTACATGTGTGTATATATATGTCTGTGTATGCATATGTTGAAATGTATATGTATGTATATGTTGAAATGTATTTGTATGTATATGTGCGTTTATGTATATGCATGTGTATGTGGGTGGGTTGGGCCATTCTTCGTATTTTCCATGCGGTACCTCGCTAACGCGGGAGACGGCAGTTAAGTATAATAATAATAATAATGATAATAATAATAATAATAATAAAGGATAAATCACAAGAGCAGCTAGGACTACCAACATCATTGACTTCAGCCACATTCTACTCTACCCCATGTCTCCGAAGGTACAAGGTTTAGATTAATAAACCTGCACTGCTTTCAAGAAAAGAAATTTGTGGGGTCCAGTCATCACATGCTAAGCTGTGCCAAGTTCCTCATTGTGTTGTGATGCAAAAATAAGACAGTTATAGTACCGTACAGTCTAGAGCTTGGATTCAGTTCAAGTTATAAAAGTGAGAAAAACTCATCAAAACTTTTCACCCCCATACAGCCTAGTTGAGTAAGTCTTCCCAGTTAGCAATATTTAAACTAGATGTTACCATGTATGCCTATAATCATTGCAGCATGAAGAATGAAGAACAAGTCTACGAAAAGTTGGCTCAAATACTATCAATGATATCTGAAGTAAGGAAAATAAAAAAAAAGGATAACCAACAATTCTATTTCAGTTCAATAACAGAATTTTATACACAAAACAAGATTTAAAGTAGGGTATAAAACTAACTGGAGTAGGTGAGAATTGAGAAATCTAGGGTTATGTAAATGGTATCTCGAATTCTAATTTTGCTGATGTCTGTGATTCTGTAATACCAAAGGATGGGTAGTAAATCAAGTACAGTTCAGCACTTGTACAGATCAACAAAGCCCATAATCAACATGAAAATTTATGACCATGGAAACATGATAGTCTTTCTTAATTTTTTGTCATTTCGTTATCTGTCAATTTTAGAGACCTGTTCTATACAGTAAAAATATCAAAGGAAGGAATGATCTTGTTCATAACACACACCTACCTAGTGAGAAAAGTGAGAGCAACTGAATGGATTATCTCTTATTAATGGTAGATAAATAAAGAACAATACTATATAGACATCTGCTTTATGATTCACCATTTACTTGCTACTGCACTGTCACATGAAAGAACAGATGTATACAATAATGAAAATGGTTCCTAACCTATCAATATTCTGTTTAATGAATATTGTGTATATGGTAAAGTTAGAGCAATGTCATGCTTGTTCCGTTTTACAGTCATTCAGTTACATACAAAGTAACACGTAAAGGTAACATGAATTTCCTCACTAGAAAGCATATCCAAGCATGTATCAAATACATCAGTGTCAAAGTAACAGGCAACAAATAGCAATAAGGCAATAGTAATACATAAGTAAAGCTACCGACAAACTTTGGTTATGTGTTCAAAGCAGAAAACAATATGGATAAGATGCTTAGAAATCATTGAAATTCATTATCACCACTCTGTATCACTCTTATATATATAAATCAAATAGGATCAAGACACAAATATGCATAGATAATCTATTTCTAAACTCTATATGAATGGGTTTACCAGTAAATTATGAAGTGTGAGGTTTACTTGTAAATTTCCACACGTGGTATCATTTGTTAAAGCAATCTGTCTACAACTTCTCAGACTGGAAAGTTATAAAAATGTGATGTGACATTCTGTTTGATAATACAATACTATTTGACATCAGCAAGCAAAGTGTCAACCTCATGATAAAACTGGGTGAAGCGGTTTTGATATATTTGCAGAAATGTGAGGATGGATGATATTGATATTAAAAGTTTGTGTAAAATACAGAGCGAAAATACAGAAAATAAGGTTTGTAATGATCAAACAAATGAACTTCAGAAAGTAAGGAAAGTTTATCAACCATATTTGCTGTATTTAAACAGTGAAAACTTGTTGCATAGAGTAAAATATTCAACTTTTTCACCACCCAATCCTCATTCACTGAACTGAATCCATATCTTTACTAACCTCACAGAAGTCTATGATATATTTTGGAATTAATGATATCAATAATATAGTGAAGTCTACAAGTAAAGAATTACAGGTGTATTAGATGGCATCATTATTATCATGACTAAGCCCAATATTTTAAACATGTACAGTATAAACATCTTCAGAAAACTGAGAAACTTTAATCTCCCTGATATACTTTATCTTCACTTAAACCATCACATTTAGGAATATAAATGCATCAATATAGGTGGCAGTAAATTACTGCTGATTACAAAAAAAAATTCTAGAATAGTAACTAAGACTTCAGGCTGTAAAATGATATTTTCTGAAAAGATGGACACTGATCTGAAAGTGGGCTGAAGTGTAGCACACAAGGAATATAGTGACCAACCAAAGTTACCCACCAGGAGATCACTGCAGAAGAAGGACAAGGGAGAAAACAATATGTCTCCCCGAGTTCCTCCTTAAGTTTATAACTCATTTTCTTTTGTTCTCAAAATAGGTAATCATTGTATATCTATTCAGATCCTCTCACATCATGATTCCCCAACATGTCTAAGTCCTTGCTTCCTTTATTGCCCTCTTCTGCTCATTTAATATGTGCCGTACTGTGAATAATCTCAAGTCATTTCACATGTAAACTACTCTATCTCCTTTTACTGTTGAGGTGGCTAAAGTAGCATTGATCTTTCAGCAGAGGATAAGTGAGCTTTAATGGAGTTTTTCCAGTTAGAAATGCATAATGTTTGATGGCCATGTACCTGTAAAATATGTAATTAACTAATAAAGACTGTAAAAGACAAATATAAATTAAGACACTCAAAGTTGATGCCTCAACATATCGTTCCCTGATTGATCTGTCAGCTTGGTGGCTCTGCCCAGTGTGACCACTCATTCACTGCAATCTTTGTCACCAATCCTGACCACTGGATGAAACTAGCTCTTATGATGCTGGAAATTTCCATTCTAATTTGGGTGAGTTTTGAAGCTATCCTCATCTGTTTACTCACCCCTTCGTGTACTATTCTTGCTCCATCCCAACTGGGGAGGTGTCCATGAGAGCCCAGGATGTTCTATGATTTCTCAAGTCAGCATCGTGTTTTATTATTCTCTTCGTCAACCTACGTCCAATTTACCCACAATGCGGCACAGCTATGTGCCACATGAAATACTGTACACGCTACTTTCTTTGTTGCTACCCTGCCTGCTTGTTTTGTACCTTACAACCTCAACAATTCTTTCCCTGATGAGGCAATATCTATACCTGTTTGTAGTAGGAATCTATTACTGATTTTTGCTTGTTTCAAATTAGAAACTACTAATAATTTCTTATTTGTTGAGACAATCTCCTCTCTATTTTCTCTGCACCGTTTCATTATTCTTCTCATCTTGTTCTTCAGCATGAGACAGCTGTTTACTAATCTACATATGTACACAAGCTTATAAAGCCTGGCAGCTAGGGGACCATTCTCCCATTACTAGCTGATGACCCCCTACCCTGTTCAATTTAATGCTCCATCTCATCTTACACAAGAATCATCATTTAGTGCAAAGAAAAATTAGACTGTTTGGTAAATATTCATATATTCTATACCTGTATTGCATAATATTGCTGTACTATGTGTTCTGTTATGTAAGTTAGTGAGAAAACGGTTTATAGCATTGAGTCTTGGACATGATCTGGAACATATCTCCCTTTGTACTCTGTTACAAGTGGTTCATTTTAAATTATTTCACTTTAAGCACCTTTACATGGTAAACCATCCCTTGTGAAATGCAGGGCAGACCTATACATATTTTCATAAGTTGATATCATGTATAATTTTTCTAGCCTTTAAGGAAGGCAGCACTTAAAAAAAATCTTTCCAAAATATTTTAGTTACTGAACTGAACATTTCTGAAGAAAAATACAAATCAGTAATGTGCCTCTAATGATGTATTATATAAAAGAAGAAAGGTTATTCATCATACCATCGGACTACACCATCATGCTAAACACTTCCACTACAGCAGTCCTAATGTCCACTGTACACTCTGTAAGCACAAGATTTTCAAATATTCTAAAAAAAAAAATATTTCCTTCAAGTTGTTACCATGAATAACTAGAACATAATTCTTTAAATAAAATGGCATATAATTTAAACTGGGAAACAGTGTTTGTGTGCTACACACCCTTAACTAATACTGCTTTGCTGCCAGGTACATGAGGTATGCCAGTGCTGTCAGGCATGTGGAGTGAGATATATGGTATTTCTGGACGTATTTTGGCCATAAACAAATAAAACCACTAAAGGTTTTTATCACTAGTATCTATCATTTTTTCAAGTGTCAAGCTTCAAAAATCTTAATGTGAGGAAGCAAATTTCATACTGGCCTCCTTGACATCTTCACAAAAAATGACGTAAAGAAAAACTGTAAGCTATATCATCTGGTAACAATGCATAGGAAGCCATTACAAACGTTAATGGCTGTATATTTTGCCTCATGGCAAAAGCAGGCAATACAAGAATTTTTATTGTATATGCCTCACCCACATGAATAGAAAATAAAATACACCTAGTTTCCATCTAGTGCTGGCTATGCATTCCTGAAAAGCATAATAGAATCACCGATAGTTATTCCCATTTTCCCATGGATTCAATAGGATGGTGGGGGATACGTTCTTTGGGGAGATTTCTAAACCTAATTTTCAAACAAAAATATGAATAAAATGTTAAGAAACATGCAGTATAACACAGGTACATCATTAATCTAATACCTAAATAAGAAATACAGCTTAAAATAGTACTGTTTTTAAGTAAAAATACATAACACTAAGTACAAGATCATTACGTTGATCCTAATCTTCAACCTAGGTAATCAAAATCTGCTGCATGTCTTCCACAGCTTCACTTCTGCTATAAGTGACCATTGTACCTCTCACACTGGAGGCACACTGCCTCACTTTATGAACATGCCTCAGGAACTGTTCCTTAAAGTCGTAGGCAAGCCAAGAGCTCTGGCAGTGTCAACACTAAAGTGAACAGCATTACTCTTCAAAAACTCTAACATTATCTCCAAGCACAAGAATCAATTGGCACTTTCTACTAATAACTATAAGGTATATGAGGAAGTTCTACTGAACTTTTATTATCTTTGGTGCTTACATCATCTAATTTACTTTTTCATGAACATCAGCAAACAAATCACCCAACAGTGAAGCACCAGACAGCAGGAACTACATGTACAGTGATGTACATATACATGGTGGTAGTGGTGAATAGTTTGATCTTCATTTTAAAGAAATAAAGAAAATATTGAAGTACAAAGGATAATATGCAAATGACACATACAACTATGTATGGTGTACAGATGTTTAAGCTGATTATGACATGAATAAAGATGGAAACTCAACCTCATGAACTTTCAAGGATGAAAACAGGTAAAAATATATTTCAGGAGCTGACGTGTCTGAGTGCAAGCCTGATTGACACAAATATGAAATCTGCGAGTCTTAATGTAATCTCATTCTCAGAAGTGTCCACTGGAAGCACAATTAGTTCCACTTCTAACAATATTTGGGACTGCCTCTGAAACTAGAGATGACAAGGCCACATACCTACACTACTACATATCATACAATCTTAATCACTCATCCAAATAATTTACATTCATATATATACCTACTCTAAACATCTAATCCTCTGACTATCTATTACCTACATTTCTACTGGAAGCACAATCTCACTTTCATTTACAATTATCACTAAATCTATCACTAATGATGGACAAAGAAAGGCCACACATATATTCTAGGTTTGTACAAATGTTCTTCACAGTTTTCAAATCAAAGTAGTGTTTCTACATAAATACTTCTAATTTCTACTTTATGCTTCAAGTACATCATGACAAGTACGTTTTTATTAACATTTTTAAATGGTTTGCCACTTCATTCTGAGTATGAAGTAAAGCTATATAAAATTAAATGTCTTTTGGAGGCTCATATTCATTAGCCTTAAGAAAGTTAATTCCATCACCCTTCAGAGGTGAACTTATAAAGGGAGACAACCATGCAATTTTCCACCTCCTTCCCAAAACATCAACAAAATTTTTATAAAGACTTAAGTTATAGTCATGAATGTTGTGTTTCATCTCATACTGGGTTTGACCAAGGCAAATGGCTTTTACCTGTATTAGCAGGAGGTACAATACCAATAAGAGCACCACGAGGCCTAAAGTATGAAGGGTAGCCACAAGAACACCCCAAAAGCTTATTGCACCAAAGAGGAGTGCAAAGTGTGGAGCCAACAAAGTCATAAAGAAATACATAGCAGGAAGGTTTATGGTACTGTACACATAATCCCACTGGTAACAGATTCCATAAAGAGCTCCTATGAATACATACAGAATGCCAATCAAGAAGTAACGATGGTTGTGGTAGCCGATACAGCATCCTAAAATTTTGAGAAAAAGTAATCATTAATCATTGAGGAAAATGTATGAAAGACTAAGTCAGTAAGTCTAAAACTAAGGCAAAATAAATCAGTCTTTGCTCCCTTCTGTATGGAATGAATCAAGTGTATGCAGATCCTCAGCTCTCACACATTTTAAAATTATGAAGTGTGTTGAACAGTATAAAGTTCTTAATACTAAAGCAATTTTTAATTATTCAATCTCTGCACCAAAAGTGGTATCTTGTCAGAGCCAATTTTCTTTCAAAAGGGATTCACTTTTCTAGATGCCTTATTTACCAGTTATTTGACTGAGAGTTTTGGGTGTGTCCAATGCATCTTCAGTGTACAGACAAAACCCACCAAGAACTGAAGTTCCACATGACAGTATATAGTATGGCTACAAATACATAGAACATGGGCTAGTCCAAAAAAAGCACTTTGTAAGTGTAAAAGTCTATGAACTGAAGTTCATAGGGTGCTGAGGGATTGTATTAATGACAAACAGGTATTACCAGTACAATTACAGTAAGACCAATCATAACAAACTGTTTCTTTTACTTGGTAGAACTTTTTTACAAAGTCTATTTTCTCTTATGTTATTGTTAAGTTCCTGAGAGTGGGCTGGGCATGGATGGAGGGGGGTAAACACAAGGTGAAATAAAGTAAAATGAAGAAAAACAAACAAAATTTGTGATTCTGCTAAAACCTAACCCAACATTTCCTAGGACTATGATTTACCTTATATTCAATGATATATTGCAATTACAGGTAGTCCGCACTCAACAACATCCTGTTTAAAGCTAATCCAAAATACACGATGAAAACAATCTAGACTTCAAAATTATGTCTAGCACCTGCCAATCTCACTTCATGCATCCTCTTCATATCTCCCAACCAGTTCAGCACATCACAGTTGACCCTCTCAATCAGACTGCTCAGTGTCATACCTCTCTCTAACACTGTCATTTTTTATTCAAATAATCTTACACCACTTGTCATCCTCAAACATTTCCTTTTTATCACATCCAAGCTCTCCTTTTCTTTTGCATCCAAGCCTAAATCATACATCTACATATACTGCTGGGACTACATACTATTCATTCAAATATACTAATCTCTTGCCATACAGATGTTGATCTTTCTTTCCACAGTCTCCTTCACGCGCCCAGGACCTTTTCCCTTATGACTCACTTCAGCCGTCATGATTCCATCCACTACCAAAACCATTCCCAAGTACCTCCACGTTTTTCAAATCCTCCCCTTTATACTCACTGCACCTCATTACTTAATTCTATTCACATTTACTTGCAATTTTCTCATTTTACACTCTTTCCTAAACTCTATCAGTGAGTTCTATTGTTTGCCTAAAGAGTCTGTTACAACAGCTGTGTCATCTACAAATGGCAATAATTCACCTTTCATGTTCTCCAACCCCCATCCCTTGCACATTGAACACCCACTTCTTGGTCCAATGTAGAGTTCTTTTTGCAGCATTTAAAAATGTACACCTTTTAAAACTTCAGTTGGTTGACAATGTCATATTTCCACTGTGAAAAAAAATTGAAGGGTTAAGATATCTAATTATTTTGTATTAACACATTTCTGCAGAATATATAAAAGGTTTTATTGCAGGGAGGGGGAGACTGAATGTGGTTCTAGAACTTTTAATGTTAATCAAAATCACAAGAAAACCATGTTGAAATAAAATTTATGACATATTACCAAAAATCTGAAGTCTCTGTTTACATTTTTCACTTAGGTTTGATAATTTCCATAAGTATGTGTATGCATGTTTTTAAGTATCCAATACCCTTTAGATTATGGTAAACAATAAAAATCCTACTGAAAACCCATCCTTGAATAAAATGAATTAAACTGACTAAAAGAGGATGAAACCCAAGTTATCATGCAAGCCATCAAGGAATCTGTGACACTTGTAAGGAAGTAAAACTTTTTTTTTCTGTAACTTATTACATGCTCTATAACTGCCCTTAATTGCTTTCTTTTGATACAGCTACAGAGAAAACAGTCCAAGTTACCGAATCAGCACACTCTTGGGGTATGATGAGGACTGCTCTAGGAATTACACAAAAAAAAAATCTACCTGTAAATTTGCAGTGATGGTCCCTCTTCAAAATGCATTCATCGAATATGTGGCAATGGTATGATCTCGGAGGATAATTCACTTGACATATCGCACAGTATCTCCATCCTAAGGAAGAATGTGTTTGAATATATATATATATATATATATATATATATATATATATATATTAAAATATAGAATAAGTAAATAAGGAAATCATTTGCAGTCACTGTAACGTGTCATGTTCATATGTCTCCAGTACTTCACATTTATGATATCATTTAAAGCTCTAAAATGTTATTTTCCAATTCTGCAAAACATAAGCTTGAAAATGATATGATGGCTACAAGGATACACAAATTTTTTTTTACCTGAACCAGTGCGAATCATTCAAATACTGCATTGTGTTACAAGCCCAGAGCATAAAAGTATTTTGGAAATACAGATATTCAGTTTAACTCTTTCAGTATCCCTAAATGATACTAACTTCGCTGTGTTTTCAAAGAATTATCAAGAAATGAAAGTATAAATGAAAGTATATGGGGCCAGGTGAGGATATTCCCTCAAAGGCCCACTCCTCTGTCCTTAACGCTACCTCGCTAATGCGGGAAATGGCGAATAGTATGTAAGAAAAGAAAAAAAAAGAAAGTATAAAATAATTTACCTGGTTTAAGAACTGAAGGTAGGTAAGAGGTTCGACCACTGGCATCAGTTCTGATTACAAGAAGCATGTTATGAAATATATTATAGAGGATGAACAAGGCAGCCACAATGTGCAATATCACTGTGGAGTTGATATCACCATGGTAGTGAGGCATCACTACACATCCTAACCATAACACAGCGAAGGGAATGCCAACTGCCATTAAAGTAAAAAGCAGTCGATCTGTTGAATTTTTTGGTATGATAGTCTTGGATTTGCCCATTTCTGCCTGAGCTGTAACAAAGAAATGCATCAGTAAAAGGTTGATCAATATAATATAATATTTTAGAAACCAATGTATAAGAAGAAATATTTTGTGTATTGGTAATGTTATACTTAGGGAATGTAATAAATGCTGTGGAGCCTTATTTGGAGAATAATAGTTCATTCAGGAGTATCAAATAAAGCAGAGGTAATGTAGATTATGAATATTATGTAAATGTTGGGTTATTTAATGAGAAAAGACGTGAACATCTGTATGTATCATTAAAACATATAAAAGACCTCACAAACTCCCAAGACAGCAAAGATTCATGGTGGAAATGTAAGAAAAGTAATGTGACCTCCAGCTGAGAATAAAGTGAAATAGCTGCATGTGGGGAGGTTGGGTGGTACTGATAATGGCTGTTCAGTCCATCATCTATTTGCTGACATTTATTGGGAGTTGGTGCACACCCAATCATGGATGTGTCTGGTATATTTCAACTATGATATCAAAAATAAAGATAAATCTTGGCTGCTAAGGAGGTTGGGTAAGGCTATCACATGTGTTGATTTTTCAAAAAACTTTTCAACTACATTTACATTAATTATCCCTGATATTCATTACCCTCAACAATAATGTCATAAATATTTTAAATCAGAATATAAATCACAAAGCTTTAAATCATACTGCAACTTTTAATCCATTCTCTAAACATAATTGCCGCTATCATTGAAAAAATTTCGTTTCTAAATATCCAAAGCTTTGAAGGAGAGCTTAATTGGTAAATCATTAATTACAAAAAATTACAGAGACTATAAAGCTCTTTTTCTATCAAATACCTAAACTGGACTTTTTCTGTTATTCTTGGTGGACCTCACAGTAAACAATAACTTAACAGTTCAGCTATTCATTAAAATTAACTTTTGTTAGTTAGATTGTCCTTTGTTGTTGAAATTTATTGGCACTTGGTGCGAAGTTCAATCATGCGTGTGCCTGGTATATTTCCACAATAATACTGAAAATTTAGATAATCCGTAGCTACTAAATGGGTATGGTTTCTATAGATTCTGGTGATTTTTTTTACATATGTTCTGGTGATTCATTTTCATGTGTTTCTCTTAACATAAATTAGCCTCACATGCCTCCATATATTCATAGCCCTCACCACTACTGCCTTATCAAAAATCAGTAACTAATTGTAATGCACCAAATCACACTTTACATCTTGTATTGTGTTCTTTACACATTTCTGGTACAAAACCACTGCAAAACATATCTACTTAATATTCAACGATAGTTTCGAAGTGTGGACAACCTTATACATTTTACCTTAATAATTGCCTCACAATGCTTCAAAGTTTTGCTCACGTTTAGAAAATTATCATGAAAAAGGGTAGAAATTTATCACAAAACGAGGTGGAAAATTTATGTGAAGCTACAACTTTAAGGTCTACAAGCGTTGCAAGACATGAAACAAAATGTCTTATATGGTCTCCTTAATACAAGGCAATGAATATGGCTCTTAATCCTCACATTAGTTTCCTACAACAGTAACACAATACTCCCGAAAAAATCAAGTCTACAAATATACACTGTACTTAAACCTCAGATTAATTTCCTATATTGGAAGAACACTACCATCCAAATCAATCTTAAGTTGAGCTCTTATTTCGTAATTAGCATACGACTCTTACAACAGTTATACAAAATATCTTAATCTAGGCTGTCATATATGATTCAATATTTTGTCTACACGAGGTCAAACAGAATTAATGAGCTTTGAATACTACAGTGGGAGGTGTTTATCTCTAGCTACCCGAGAGTGATTCATGGGTTATCTTCTATCAAACTTGACGCTCCTGGTAGCACTACAGACGACTCGATAAGAATATTAATTCCGGATTATGTCCAATTTTAATTACAAATTTAGCCTCAAAATTAGTCTCATTTACATTATGGCCCAATAAAACATCAAAATTATTATATCTAATTTAAAGTCTGTAAAAGACAATTTCTAGAAAATTTACTTATAAAATTGATAATTACAGTAAATATCTATGTTATAACAGGTACCAAAATTGTATCGCTTAAGTAAATAAACTAGGGCGATACATGGAAGAATGTGTTCTTATGTCTGTCATTGAATAATACAGTCAGTATTCGCAGGATTTCTTTCAAAAGCTCCATTGTTTTTTTCCTCCAGTTCTTATTGTTCGCACGTTCCTTCCAATGATAATCAATTATGTGAATTATTTCATAGTATATTTTCGTCTTACCTCTTATCAACCAAGGAATTCTATTGATTATTAAACCAGTGCAGTCTTTTAGATAAAGTTACCAAATTTCTGGTTAATATGACATTTTTCATCCAAACTCAACTTTTTCTACGTTTGAAATTTTCATATCTTAAACCTTGTTATGTACGGCACAGTAAATCTTAAATGATGAGTCATATTTAATCCCAGGTACCCAGAAATCTTAACAAGAATGATACCGAAAAATTCAATAGTACTGTGACTGGTTATATGTACATTATGATGAAGGAAGATTTGTACTCACAATCCTTCCCTCTTGATCATCAAGTACGTTACATACTGTTAGAGTGTGTATGATGCAGTTGATTGTCCAGGGTTTCAAGAACAGAGTGGCTGTTATGTGGGAGTTTTCCTCCAGAAGTGTTTAATCTTGATTAGATGTTACCCACTGTACGGGGAAAATGTCTCGTTCGTGCTATTCGTCTATTTTTAGGTCAGGTTCCTCGTATATTGGGCGGAACAGTACCCATTGTCAGTAAAGAAATCCATAAACTTTGCTAAAGTCTACGACATAAGCATCTCAGAGCCAGTGGAGGGAGAGGAGTAGTCTTATCGATGATTTCTTCCCTAAAGTCCATCCATTGTGTACAGAGCAGTATTGAAGCTGTTGTAGACCCACGCGAAAGGGGTCCTGTGGTTATATAACAAAATGTATATGGCCATTCAATCTATAATTACTCCAGGATCCCATTTCCAGGAATTTCTACAGCTGTTACAAGGACTGCGTTACATTCAGAGGCAGAAAAATGATGGACTCTTTCCGAGTGAGAGGTTTTTTTTTAACGAGTATATATATTCCGACGATGCAACTTTGCCGAGGGAGACTAAATTATCATCACTAGGGACAAGGGAGAAAAATTACTGCCCATGTATCTCTAGGTGTCGTAGGAGGTGGACTAAGAGGACGGAACTTGGAGCTGTAAGTTACTTTTTTGCTCTCAGTGACGCCTCTCCCATTGACACATGACGAGGGAGAAGGGGGATTAACAGCCCTCCCTTAAAAATCCGGGCAGTCCACATCTTACAGGCGAATTGTTTTAGTTGGTCAATATAAACTAACTTCATTCCAATCATTTACGATATTCTTTCTATCCCAGTGGTAGATTTGCCCGATTCATTGATTTGACGTCCCATCCCTTAAGCTCTCTCACACCATCAGCATCAAACAAGCAAGCAAAGGGACATCCCACAGGGACAGATAAAGAAATATAACTCAAACTTCTCCCTAAACGCTACACATTTCATAAAACAAAGAAATCAGAGAACAAATAAGAAATATGAATAACCTCAATGTTAGGTTAATCACTGAAAGATAGTGAAAATTGGCAATCCATCCTTAATGCAATGAAACGAAAGACCCGCAGCAACCAACCGTGGCGGACGCCAACTATGATCCAATCTCACCGCACCAATTCAGCCCCGCCTCATGAAACACTTCATGACCAGTTTCAGTAACGATACTTCCCCCCCCCCCCCCAAAGAAGATAAAGGCATGCTTGTGGCACATCCCTCAAGTAATATGAGCCACAAACCAAACTCATCCCTAAACAGAAAAGTCGTGAAAAACCTGCAGGTAATCCAACCAGAAACCACTGCTCACCAACCCACCCTTCACTCCCAGTGACAGAATCAATGCACCAACACTTTAAAGAGCTCTGCTTTTACAGGCCCTAATGACATATCAAACTTAAATAAACAACACACACACACACACACACACACACACACACACAACCAATTTGGCCCGTTTACAGTCCTTTGAATCAGTGTTTTCATCTTGGGGGCTATATTCACATTTTGGGTGTGGGTAAAAGTGTTATACCCAGTAACTTCGAACAGAACATTATCAAACACATACTGACATTATGTCAGTATATGTGTTCCCTTCTGATCACACTCACCAAGTATTATTTCATCATCATTTTTATTACATATAAAGAAGAAAAGAATTCAGTGTCAATGTGGACTTTATAACAAGTTTTTCCTCAAACGAAAAGCTGAAATTTCTGAAATTTGGCTGACAGGTCTTTTTTCAGAAGTATTTTGGTCTAATGAAAACAGGGCAGCACTAAGACACGCCATTTCTTTACACCTACATACGTTCCTTTACATATGAGAGTGGTTACGGGAAGAGGAGGGCCAAAATTGAGAATCACAGAAATATATTCATTGAATACAGAAGGAAAACCACAGTTTAAAAAATGGACCTTCAGGATCAGCGTACCATTAAAAATGTTTAGTTGTTTGCATAGTCTTTGGAGAGGAGTCTTTTGTGAGGAGGTATGGAAGAAATGTCCAGTTTTACTGCTAAAGTATTAGATTACCACATAATATTGGCTGTTATAGATACTTATACAATGACAATATTTTCAAAGAAAAGTCTCAGTATGTCTCAAGAGAACCGCTACTTATAATTCAAGCTGCTTTTTTGCGAAAAAGAATGTCCTCACAAATGGATTGTCTTGTTAACAATATATTCAAGGGTCATGCATGAAATGTGAGTGTACATAGCCTTAGACTTATTCTGAACTGTTGAAAAAAAGGCGTTCAAAATTTATCTGCTGTTTTGTGGTCATGTCCTTGGGCCTAAGAGAGCTCAACTGACCAAAGCTTGGCCACATACACACTGAGATTGTACGTGTTGTATGTCGTTGGAATAGTCTTTAACACCAGATGAAAGTATTAGATTTATTTTTTTAGTAATGGTTATATCTTTATGTTGATGAACTTTGAGCAAACCATGGCAGAGGGTAGACCCCATAGCTGACTAAACCATCAGGGATGAACAGTTCTTTCTCATGAAATTGCAGTACAAAAAACAAGTGTAGGACACGTCGTAATCATAATGTGATGAATGTCATAAGATCTTTGCTATTTTGCTGATCCATCTTGCATACAATGAACCACTAACAACACCATTACACTGAAAATGGTAATAGTCACGAGTATATATAGAGAGATACCAGTTAGCCCCTATAATGACGCAATTCTTGATTCTTCTCGGCGAGAATAATCTTTGAAAATGAACACCCCCCCTCCTCACCACGTCATTTGTAAATTCCAAATATTCTAAAGTAGAAGACATTGTCCTTTGCAATTAACTTAAAAAAAAAGATAAACTATTGCATATATTTTTTTGTTTGTTTGTCTGTCAGCATACACGTACAACGTTGCCTAGTACGTACTAGACATGTCCAGTTTCGTTACTACGGACTACCTATTACATGTGAGACTATTGTGCTTCGTAATTTCCTTATGAAGTTTTGTCACGAGCCACTGACAAGAAGGAGGAACCATTTGGCTTTGCACTTGAAGCATCGGGAGTCACCCTAGAGATACTGTCATTACTGACATCAGCCGCAAGTACCCAATTGATACCATGAACAAAGCCAAGGTAAGATAACGTGAATATATATTTCGATGTCAAAATGACCTTGTTGACGATGATTATTATTTATTGTGTAATATATCAGTATATATATATATATTCATTTTGTATAATGTCATCAGATGGAGGTATTATTATGGAGGAAGAGAAGGACGAAAGTATATTTCAGCCTCTTTTTGAGTTGTTCCTCTTAACGTTATCATATGTTGTAGGTATAATCTGTGAACATAAGGGATTTATATATATATATATATATATATTCTGTTTTTTCTTGGCATTGTATTACATTGAAAATTTAGACGTGTCTGAAGTCTTTTCATGGTTAAGGATTAGGTTTGGTTAGGTTACAAGGGAAAAGTGCGGTGTCTTGTCATTTTAGTTCCTTGTAAACGTACCAGTGGTATGGCTGGGTTTCCATTTATTCCCGTATGAATGAGTTCCCCATAAAGCAGAGGGAAATGAAGGGGTCAAAAATGAAAACTAGAATAATCAGGCTCTGCCCAACACAATCTGATCTGACTAGGCTAAACCTATCCTTAAATTCAGCCTCCAGAGGTTAGATAAGCTTCAAGAAAGTATATTATGCATTTCCTATTTTTAGCCCAATAAGTTTCTGTTCTCAGAGCCCTGCCAAGCTTGAGGGCAAGTTAATCATTTTCACAGACACCATTCTGGAAATGGCTCTAAAACCGTGTCTTTTGCTTTTGAGTTACAGAGCTACTCGGATTTTGGTTGTCAGTCATACGTAATACAAGCTGTATGATTTGTCATTTTTCTCCTGTAGCTCAAAAGATTTATATAGATTTCACTTTTATGTATCAGTACAGAACTAGAATTAATGAGGTAGTCAGATCATCCTGTTGCTGAAAGCATGTTCCTTGTTTGGTCCATTTCATGAATATCATTGTTCTCCATTTTTTGGTAGTACTGATTATGTATGACTTCACATTATCACTTTATAATGTTTTCCTAAATTATTGTAGGTTGCCCTCACTCTGGAATATTTTCTGCTTTGGCGGTTTTTTTTTGCCAGTGATTTATCCTCCCCACTACATTTTCCCTTTGCTTCAAATCCATCCCCTTTTTAGTTGGCAATTGTCTATAATGCTTCTCGAGTCACTTGGGTAATATGGAGTTAATGGCTTTGAATGCTGACATTGTTTTAAGGAAATGCTTAGCATTTAGAGAAGAGATTAAGAATAGTTGAGCACTATTTGAAGCACTGCATTTCGTGTGAAAATTGGTGATAGTGGTGGGGTTATGAGTATTAAGGAAAGTGTGGTGATAATTAATATAAAAGTACATGAAACCCTTGTTATAAATCAACAATGTAATGTCCACAGGAAACCTTTATCCTGAATTTGATCTTATTTGAAAAATATGATTATGTTGCTATTTGTGAATTATTGGGGAATTGCTTTCAGTATATACCGTAAATGATGTGTAACAATCTCCTGCATATGGTGACCCTATTAATAACTGATTAAATTACTGCATATGAAGAAATAAGGAATGATTATGGGAGGTTAGATGAAGCATGTATGGGATTTGTGTACAGTATTTTTGACAAGCATTTTCCCAGTTTTTACTCAACTTATCATTTTCCCTTATGACTTGCATTTTATTTTATGAAAAAATTTACCAAATCATGAGCTGCCACACATATCTTGTTCTTTAACCCAGTGGCAATGATTTGCGACTGAAGTAGTTGTATATAACATTTTTTTCATTGAACACTTGACTAAAATCCACGGTTTTCAAAATAATGTATACATCCCATGAGGTTCGCAGACCCTCCCCACCCAGGAAGTGATGCCAGAGACCTGTATGGTGCTGCCAACGCTTGGTGGGTGACTTGACCCTTATCCTCAAACAATAACTCTGCCAACTGAAAGCTGCCTTCCACATAGTGACTTACAGATATTCCCAGGTGTTCTTAAAGAGACTGTTCTGCCTGTTTCTAGCTCATGTGTTATACAGGTGCTTTAGGTTTAGTAGTCAGTCATACATTATACATTGTAATGTTCTTTATTCCTCCATCTCCCGGGCCAAACTTTGATTTCTTTCAGAAGTATGTACATAGGAGAGTTAATGATGTAATTGGGCACTCCAATTCAGTCGTCAGTCACCCTGTTACTGAAAGTTGTTTTCTCATGTTTATCCAGTTTCATTTCTTCGATATCTTCTTGCTGTGTCCTCTAACAGTAATCTTTCATTTAATTGAAATTTACCTCGCATTCTTTTCTGTCACATGTCCCTCACCCATTCTTGAAAGTTTCAGTCGTGTACTTCTGTGACTGTTACGTCATTGTATGTAAATGCATCTTCGGAAGCCTTTTGTTATGTGATAAATTTCACAATCATGGTACAAGCTTGGTAACTTGGATAAGTGTGGGGGGAGCAGGTTGTTGTGGCATATACCCAAAGCTAAATGGTGAGTTTCATGTTTTAATTGCTCATGGTGAGATTGAGCTGTGTATGCATGTTGATTAGTTGAGTAAAATGTAAATGTATATTGCTCATGGTGAGATTGAGCAGTGTATGCATATTGATCAGTTGAGTAAAATGTAAATGTAGTAGGTTCATTAATTTTCTCTTGTAGATCAGGTTGCATTTTGGCCAAACTTCAGGAGATTTTTCCATCTAAAGATGTCAGGGAAAAGAAACAATTTGATTTCTGTATCGTTTGTGGTAGGATGGTGTTTATCAAACCAATTCACATTATCTTGATGCAACCAGGACTTACTCTTAAGCTTACATCCAACCTAAGCATTGGTTTAGACCTAACAAATACTATCTCTTTAAGACATTTGACTGCTGTACATGAGATAGTTTTCCAACCCCCTCAGCCAGTATGAAAACTACATAATTTCTTTTCATAATGACAAATATTGAATAAAGTACAATTAAAATGTTTGGGGATGACATTTGTTTTCCAAAGAACTGGCATGTTGTGTAGGCTGAAGGATTTGACCTGTTTCAGTAGAATGAAAAAGGGTGTGAGGTGTGTGATGTAGGGAGGGGATGCAAGTTGCAGTACATGGGATTTGGGTTGGATGAAGTATGGAATTAGGGTAGAGTGAAATATTTACAAGAGTGAGGATAGAGTGCAACTACAAGTTGTACCTTTGGATTATGTGTGGGAGAAGGGAATATTGTATGCAAGGATGGCATCAGGTGGAGTATAGGGGTTTTCAGTTGTGATACTGGTTTGATACAAATGAGGGTAGGGTGGAGGTGTGGTTTAGGGTTAGGGTGGGTCAGGGAATGGGAAAGGGGAAATTCTGGGATTGATAGTGTGAACTATAAAGTGGCTAAGATTAGATGTTATGATAGTGGCATGGAGCTAATGGATGAGGTGAAGTGTAGTTTAGGGATGGGAGAAGGTTGTTTGAATGGAGATGGAATGATGTTAAAGAATGGGATTAGAAAAAGTTAAGGAGTATGGGAAGAAGTGGTAAGAATGCAGTTGTTGATGTGGAGCAGAAAGGTAAGGAAGGCTACAAAGGAAAAAATTGGTTTTAGTAATGATAAAAGGTTGAAGAAGAAGGCTATAAAAGAAAAATTCATTATAAGTAATGATATAAGATTGAAAAAGAAAAAGAGGACTGGTGGTTGAAGGATCGAGTATGTGGTGCAGTGGAGATGGTAAGAACAAAGATGGAGTGAAAGAACTTACGATGGATGAGGGAAGGAATGATTTAGAAATGAAACATTAAATGTTTATAGTCATAAAATTTTGTGCAGATGATACTGCTGTAATATATTCATTTTGATACAAATCAGAGTTCTTCTGGTGACTAATGTTTTTTCACTATTTGCAGACTGTTTCTTCTAAGGTCAAATCCTCCACTTCAAGCTCTGTTCTTCAGGCTATAGAGGAGGGCTTGTTGGTGTTATCATATTTTGGAAACCAGGTCTGGCCAGCTATATATGTATCTTTGTGAATTGTCTTGTTTCTTGTTGCTCAATGAATATGAACAGTACACGTTAGAAACTCCCTACAAACACCTTTGGTTTCCCATGTGGAGGTGGTAAACTGTTTTATATTGGGGCATGTAGTTGCTTAAATTTGGATAAGATTTTCTTTTTCAAGTGCTATAACTCAGGAGTGCTGAATAATGGGAAGTTGAGGTTACTGTCTATCTATCTGTCTATATATCTATGTATTTTTTGAATACTTAATTGCCGTCTCCTGTGTTAGTGAGGTAGGGCAAGGAAACAGATAAAAGAATGGCCCAACCCACCCACATACACATGTATATACGTAAATGCCCACACACGCTCATATACATACCTATACATTTCACCCGCTAGAAACAGTGAAAAGTTTTTATCAGGGATGTAAGGAATGTGTACGAGTAGGAAGAGGGGAAAGTGATTGGTTCCCAGTGAATGTCGGTTTGCAGCAGGGGTGTGTGATGTCTCCATGGTTGTTTAATTTGTTTATG
>JAUUDZ010421217.1:0-14336 GCA_032361705.1 Panulirus versicolor | reverse complement strand
TGTATACGTTGAGATGTATAGGTATGTATATTTGCGTGTGTGGATGTGTATGTGGGTGGGTTGGGCCATTCTTTCGTCTGTTTCCTTGCGCTACCTCACTAACGTGGTAGACAGCGACAAAGCAAATAAATAAATAAATACATACATACACAGACATATACATATATATACATGCACATATCCATACTTGCTTGCCTTCATCCATTCCTAGCACTACCCTGCCCCACAGGAAACAGCATTGCTACCCCCTGCTTCAGCAAGGTAGTGCCAGGAAAACAGACAAAAAGGCCACATTCGTCACACTCGGTCTCTAGCTGTCATGTGTAATGCACTGAAACCACAGCTCCCTATCCACATTCACGCCCGACAGACCTTTCCATGGTTTACCCCAGATGTTTCACATGCCCTGGTTCAGTCCATTGACAGCATGTTGACCCCGGTATACCACAATGTTCCAATTCACTATATTCCTTGCACACCTCTCACCCTCCTGTATGTTCAAGCCCTGATTGCTCAAAATCATTTTCACTCCATCCTTCCACCTTCAAGTTGGTCTCCTGCTTCTTGTTCCCACCACCTCCAACACATATATCCTCTTTGTCAACCTTTCCCTGTTCATTCTATCAATTTGTCCAAACCATGTTAACATACCCTCTTCTGCTCTCTCAACCACACTCTTTTTATTTCCACGTCTCTCTTATCCTTTCATTACTTACTCGATTAAACCACCTCACACCACATACTGTCCTCAAACATTTCATTTCCTACACATCCACCCTCCTCTATACAACTCTTTCTATAGTCCACAGCCATCAGTACCATCTAGAAAGCCTGATCCTGACCTTCAACACACTCCAGTAAAATGATCCGCAATCCCTCACATTCGTCTCACATTCATTAATCCAAAGTTTCCTTCCTATAATTATGTAATACATTCACTATTTTTTTCAATCTATTTGCCATTTCTTGCATTAGCAAGGTAGCATCAAGAACAGGAGGCTGAGACTTAGAAGAAAAAAATTCTCACTTGGCCCCCCTTCCGTTACTTCTTTTGGAAAGCTAAAAATTGGAGGGAAAAATTTCCATCACCCTGCCCCCATCCCGTTTTGTCGCCTTCTACAACATGCAGGGAATACTTGGAAAGTATTCTTTCTGCCCTATCCCCAGGGATAACATTCACTATTTATTCCTCTAATAATTTACTCAATCATACAAATTAAATAATCATGTATATAGCTGTGGACACTCCACTTGTGTCCAAGGCCACAGGCATCTTCTATGGGAATTTATTTTTGTAAATCTGAGAACCCAACCCTGAAAGCATATGCCATGGATGTCTAGTTCCCAAAGGCAAACTTGTTAACCTAATACCTTTCTTGAATTACTTCCATGCCAATCTAATAAACTCACAGATCAAAATGAAAACTATGAATCAAACATAAAATCATATGTATATATATAAAGAAAAATTTCTAGTGGAGACAGCATGATATCTAACAGTTTAAACTAACACTTACCTCTTTTTCTTGGTAACAACAAGAAGATCAGTAAACAAGAAGAAGTAGAGGGTACATTTTGATATTCTCTTGCCAAAAGTGAGTTTGGCATCATTTTCTCTCCATGTCAGTCTTATCAGCTCACCCTTCTTGACGAGCCAACGGGAAGCAGAGATGAGTGGGATAGCCTTTACCTCCCGAAAATCCAACTGACGAGAAAGAATAAGCATCTCTTCCATGCGCTCCATCTTTCGAGCTCCCTCATTACATTCTGCTACAATCTGTTGGGACAAGAAGGAATTTATAGAGCTACTGTATAAATGTAGTCAGAGAATAATATTCAAAAGCTTTCCACCCTACTGAAACACACACTTGTGTGTGTGCCCATTAAGAGGTGGACCAAGCTGTGTCATGATGGGAGTTTTGGTTTAAAGTAAGCTGGCTTTGTCTGCAATAACCTATCAATGTATACCTCTGAAGTCTATCTTCTGGGAAAATCATGTGTTCGGTGTTCATTGGTTGGTACTCTGTTTCTCCCTTTCCAAATTTTTCTCCTGCCCTATGTTTCTCTACCCTTCCTCTAACTTCCCTACCCCTTATTTTTCTATCTTTTCCTCCCTAGGTATGTAGTTTTCTATTTATACTGCACAAGAAGGAAGCTCTACTCTTGTGAGGCCCCATCTCCAACTTTATTCACTACCATACAAATTCTTAAACTTTTATATACCTACAATTTACATTTAGATCACTGAGCTTATTCCAATGATCCACTGCTCTGAACCAGAAACTAATTCTTGATATCTTTACTGACCAGTTTCTTGCCTCAAGGCTCCATCTTTACATTTTTCAAAAAACTATTCTCTGCTGACATCACCAAAATGATTTCCATGATGTCAATTCTTACTTTTCTCCCATGGTGGGCAAATTTACGGCTTCTAACCTCCTAAAATAACTTAGCTCTCGTCTCTGCTCTTCTCTATTAGTTCTTTTTGCCTAAGTGTAATATTCTTATCTACTTGTGGCTTTCACTGTCTGTTCTCACTTACTTGTAATAACTTATTTGTATTTCATAGGGAGGAGTTTTGAACTCATAGGTCCCTATCCCTTAAACATTCTCTGCCATAAAACTTCCTTAAATTTGTGAATTGTCTGAATCAACCATGTCTTCAGTCACTTCATTCAATTCATCCACCACTTCTATACTATAAAAGTACTTCTTCATTATCATTAACCTGCTTAATTTCATATTATGCCCTCTTTTCATGTCATGGGCTCTGGTTTTCATTACCTACGTATGAGATGAGAAGTTTACACTTGGAGGTCTCATCTCTTAACCTCACAATCTTATATCTATATTCATATCTATCTAGCTTGTTCCCCATGTTCACTTTTGTGTTGCTGAAATGTTTCCGTACATCCTTTGAAACACTTTCCTTGCCCAGCTTACTGTTATCTCCTATGGTTTTAAAGCTGCATTAGATTTCAAAGATGTCATTAAAGTTAACATAACTAAGGAATTAAAAGATTTTCATAATATCTCTCTGAATCCAACTTTCTTTCAGTGTAGACAGAGTGAAGGACTTCCCTTCTCTCATCACTAATCTTATTTAACATCTACATTTACATTAGTCTGTGCACCTATTCCTGCAGTGAATTAAGTAAATGTCTGTGTCTATGAGTGTGGTTATCGCTACATGTGTGTTTCTGTGCCAGTGCTCATGTCTGAGCATGTGCCTGCTTTTCTATCAGTGCACAAGCCTGTGTCCATGTGTTAGCCAAATGTGAACGTACATGCTAAATGTAGAAAAAGGTTCAACATATTCTAAGTTACTACTCCAGTATGACAATAAAATTCTAAAATTGTCAAATTACCGCAGTAAGAGTGGCAAGGGCAACTTTGTATTCATTCCACATAGGTGTGCCATACTCTAGGCGATGGAATATGGCATCCACCAGAAGAGGTAGTCTCGTGATCCTCTGCATTGGGAGCATCAGGAAAGAGTGCATAGCGAGTGACTGGCATACTGGGGAAGACTCGAGACGGCTGAGCACCTCCATAAACCGAGGATTGTTTTCCCTGAAAAACACACAAACATTAAGATAGACATTAATATTTAACATTTAAGGCATTCACTACTGTAATCTGTAATACACTTGAGTTCCCAAGGATATATGCAGTGTTTTTTATATCAATTACTAGTATTGGGAGAAATTAATGTTTACAATCTATCCATTACTGTGAATACTGCTTATGAAAACAAAAAATGTAATGCTTATGAAATAACTTGTAAAAGTGGCCAATGACCATCCTCAAACTTCAAATGACAACAATCCACAAAAACTACTTAAAAACATTGCTGAAGAGGACTTACCATGTTGATTTTGCTGTTACATAAATAAAAAATAATGCACCTGAAGTGAATGAGAGGACCATCATCTGGGATATACCATAAAGATACCTTTACCCTATCTCTCCATCTCCTCAGTTTTCCCCTCTGCCTTGCTCCCTACAATTCTGATACAAATATCATCTTACTTCAGTCTATCCTCATCTTCTAAGACCAAACTATTTTGCTACATCCAGGATGACCCTTCGATAATAATGTGTTCACTAACACAACTCTGGAAATTATAAATCCTTGGGCAATCAACTGGCCTCAGACCACACATTCTCATCAAACATTTCATTTCGAACCCATTCATACGCTCCCCTTTTACTGAAATAAAGTTTTAAGGCATGTCCATACAAAATGTCACAAATTTGCCTTTATAGACACTGAACTCCCCTTTCTCAATACACCCAAGATCCTGGACCATTTTCCACACTCTGACTCAGGTCAATCAATCCTCAAGGGTCTATCTACTGCCAAGCCCACTCCCTAGTAGTAACAATTTATGTCCTCTACGTTCTCCCAATTCAATTTTACAGTAACTTAACACATCCCTTAGCTTAATGTAACTCATCATTTCCTTTTGTTCACATTCACTCTTAACTTTCTCCTTTCATATATGCTGCCAAGCTATGTCACCAGAGTATGCCAACAGAGCCATGTTATCTCCATACCCATGTCTTGCTAAACTGCTTGAGTGTTCACTAGTACTAAAATGGTACCTGGACATAAGCCTTCTCACTCCTATCTAGTAAGTAAAAGGCAGATGTCACTTTAAACCGTCTCCCCTTCCCTTTAGGTGATGACCAGTAATTGCATGAGATGCCGAGGGCCAGTGATCTGCACTGCAATGTTGGAAAACCTTCTGATTTCATTCTATATCTAAACAGACCCAAAATGAAAGGCCTTGAAACATATTAACCATCCAATCACTGCCAAGCTATAAAAACCTCTTTACTAATAAAATACAAATTGCTTGACAAACAAAAAACCCAGGCTAATTTATAAAAAGGTCAAGTCACTATATAGAACTGTTACTTACTTCAGTTCTTTTAGGGTCCTGTCCTGGTATATCTGGTTGGAGCAATACTTGACATAGACATGGAAGTGGTTATTTGCATGCTTGCAGATAACATCAGCAATCGTAGAAATCTGTACAGACTCTTGCCAACGCTTCTCAAGGTCAGCCAGGAACAACTCTGAGCACCTCTTAACTGAAAATGAGAGAATCTAAGTGTAGGGTGTGCAAGTAGTTTGTCCAGAATCTAATCTATGAGTGTAATACCCTAGTTTTCACTGGTCCAGAATGGATAAAAAATGAGTAACACAAAGGAACAGCATATGTAGAACTGTTTGAAATGGTACAACAGAGAAATGAAGGGACAAGAAAGATATGGGGTGCAAAAGAATCACCATAAAAAGAAAAACAAAAGCACTCTACATATTGGGAAAGTCTGATTTCCCAACCATGCTAAAACTTGTATCAAGTCAGATGAATGTTAAAGTCTCATATGAAGGTGGATATGTAGGTACTATCATTTCTACCATCCCTACACGTAAATTAACAAACAAAATGAAAAATCTGCTAGTGGTCATTGTAGTGTAAAAGCCTTTGCATAATATACTTCACTGGACATGAGTTACGTCTGAGTGAACCAAGATGCTGCTCACACTTCATCCACCCATGAAAAAGGGAATAAAACTAAGTGAAGACATACAACTATAACAATAATTCTTTGCTATTTTGAATATGTGTATTTTCATGTTCTCATATCTTTTTGTTCTTAGACATATTTATAAGCAAGGGTGCTGAGCATAATCTATGGCTGAGATCAGCTCAAATTTTTAATTTGTTCAGTAAAAGATATGAAGTGAATGAATCAAATCAACAAGAAAAGTACAAATGGAATAATCTCTCAAAATAATGGAATTCTTAAAACTAAACTTACATACATACACATTGGGCTGATTTTAGAATAAGCAAGAGAAAAAATAATTCCTGTAAAAAATAAAACAAAGGAAAAGAGGAAAATTGAAACAAAATGACAAATGTGAGCACAAAAGTTGAATCACACAGGAAACTTTGTTAACTGTTAATCTGCTGTTGAACTTACATTTAAATCTCAATGTTCCCTCCAGTTGAAAAAGGGCAACATTACTATTTACGTATGAACTTTTATTCAATTTTCCCCCATCTCAAAAATAACTGACAATCAATGAGTGTTTTAACTTCATGATTTGAAAAGTGCATCCTTAATGAGTTAAGGCTACACTTCCTAACTATTTTGCATTATATGAAACTTGCCAGCACTGGGAAAAATTTTGCTGCATAAGGAGTAACGTTAAAAGGGATTTTATGAAGGGGCACACCAAATACTGTTACCTGAAAAACTTTCATAACTAGTTCACTGTAATGTTATGCATAAAGTGCTGATGATCTGTTCTTAGTGCTAAAGGCAATGCACGAAAATGCCTCTTATTCATAGGAAGCCTTCAGAATATACCAAACACAGTACTGGACTCAGTTCCTGTACGCTTTGCAGTTATGCAATCTCACCTGGCAAAATGTCAGAGAACAGAATGTGTCTTTCTCTTCTACTAAGTACTGCATCTTCACCCTCATCTATAGTAAACTCAGGACACTGTACAAAATGAGTCACCAGGACATTGAGCGACTTCAAATATGATGCCTCAGATGTTATCATCTCAAACATTGCTTCCTGGATCTTTCTCTCTTGGCTGCTGGTTTGACCTACAATGTATAAGGTAAATTTTAGCAATTTTAGCAACGGTAGAGAAGGTAAAGAATTTTTCTAGTTACATCTGTCTCTAAATGATGAGTGCATTCATCGAAGATATGCATCAGCAAAACATGCTCAATCAACATAAATCAATCTTTCTTTCAAAATACACACAATTTAACCTCTGCATGAAAAGCTATAATACCAAGTTCACGAAGTATAAACCTCATTTACTAATCATATGCAGGAGATACAATAATATAATCAAACCACCTCAAGATTTGTGGCCCAGTCCCCGTGACTAGGATTAGGCCAAGTGCACAAAGTTTTATGCTTTATTATGTATTCTTAATTCAAGTGGTGACAAAATAAGCTTTCATAAAGTGCAAGTGCTGCATTATAACATGCAAATTAAACTAGGACACCATCTAAGACCTATGTCTCCAGTTATCTTACACTCCTGCACATAAGTGCCTCCCCTATATATGGTTTGTTTAGATATTACCCTTTTACCTTCTAAAAAACACCTAAACCTCATTATCTCAAGCAGTTAACCCATTCATCTCTTTTGCACTCAAAATTTTTCATCATATCTTCAACCACATCATTATACATGTTAACCAAAGACTTTTATGCAGTAAGCTGCACATGGCCTTACTTAAGAAATTCATGTGTACTTTTCTTATAATCTAATTCCAAAAATTCCTTCAAAATCACCATTCTTTACACATATATGTATGTCCTAAAATACCATATAGGTCACTCATACCTACTACTCTTCTATTACTAACTATAAAATATTAGGGTCGTATCAATACAAAAGAACTAGAAAAGGTGTAGATTTCCTGCACATTCCACCTTCTAACTACCTCCCCACTATCAAACTCCTAAAACACCTCTGATGCTTCATCAATGCTTTTCTATTCTCTTCTGCTTTTCATAGCTATCTCTGTTAATCATAGATCCTATAATCTAAACTACTTCTGATCTTCAAATAGTTTGCTAATCATGCCATAGTTAAATTAAAAGGGAAAAATGAAGAAAAATAAAGATATTTATTTTTCTCACATATGCTACCACATCAGTCATAGACACATCTAAAACCTTAATTCCCAAATATGTACAAGTCCCATCCCTCTTTCTAGTCTATTTTCTGGACATCACCCATCCCTACAATACTAAAAACTTGTACATATCACCTATCCCTATAACACTAAAGACTTCTACATATAACCTATTCCCAAAACACCACAAACTTCTAGACATCTCTGTGCCCGAATCTGTTGAACTTTCTTCTGGAGCCTCTACAACACAAAACTAAAATTTTGTGATGTTTTGTCCTCATAATCCCACTTTTCACATGTATCTTCCAAGATGTAAGTTTCACAATTTCATTCTTCTGTTTCTCAACTATTAGTCTCTACACTTTTATCATAATACCAAGTTTTTCACAACTTAAAATGCTAATCAAATTAATCACTATCTACTTTGTATACATTGTAATAAGGTCATTAATGCCATTTTCAAAGCCATTTTCTCATTACCTATAACAAATATTACAGAAATTTTTGTGCCGAAAGTATGTACAGCACTGGCAACCTTAAATCCAATGAACTGTGCATATTACATATTTTCTCACCAGCCACTTTAGCCTGGAGCCCCATGCTTACTGATCATTTGTCTCTTCCATTCTCATCTTTTCATAGTTATGAATTAAAAGAAATAAAATCAATAATCTCACAAGATATTAAAGAAAGCATAAATGAAAAATCATTTAAGTAACACATACTTAAAAGACCACTTTCAATAACTTCAGGTAATTCACACCACAACGTCCGACGACCATCAGCAGGAGTGACGAGCTCCATGGCAGTGGGCCGCGACTGTAACTTCCCTGATGGAGTACTGTGGTGTCCATCATTAATCACCTAACAAAAGAAAACTGAATATTAGTATACAATCTGAATTTCACATCAGATGGACTCTAATTCTTTTCCTTCTTTCTCTTTTATGTCCTCATCTTTCCCACCTTACCAAAGCAATGTCAGGAACATACGAATAAGCCTTACAGGAAAATATATTTTTCTCCTCCCATCCTTACTTTCAAAATACAATACCATATGAGGGAGACATTTCTAATCCTCTGCTATTGCCCAACTTAGATGCCTCTTAAGATACATAAGAAGCACTCGGATTATATTTTTTCTCCCCTCCCCTTTGGATATGTCAACAATTTACCATAAAAAATCTATGAGCTCACGAAAGACATGCCCATGATGTAGCTATTTCTATTCTTTTAGTTATAATGTACATGTCTTGAGCTATATGTACAGATTTTATGTAAAATGCTTTTTCAACTATTCCTGAAATAATCTTTACAAACTTCCTCAAAGTTAGCAGCTTTTCCACTTATGCATTCACATATCTGTCTTATCCAACAAAGTTTATGTGGTAAACTTTTCTAACCAGACGAACTTCTTCAGGAGTCAAATGACAAGGGTTATTTACATGTAAGACTGGTAACATTTGTACTATGAGGAAAAGTTTAAATTAGTTGCTGCTTGCAATATGAGGAATCTCTCAACCATAACTCCATATTGGTACCCTACTGTAAAGTCTAAAACATCCCAGTGAGTGTGAGCAGCACACAATCATGGGAAAATTATGCAATTCCTTACTATACATGGTATGCAAGTGATGTGGTCAAGATATATATATGGCTCTGCGTTACACTGGGAAACAATGTCTAAAACATGAATGGAGAAAACCATTTGTATCTAGCAAAGCAATTGCACATAAGCATATATCTTTTATGGAAATTAATTCTGTAGAAATGGAGTTAACTTTCTACTTTGGTACCCTAAAGCATTATAAATTACACCTGAAATGCTGTCCCTCTCAGTCCTTGTGAAATATGAAACCGATTTTATATAATCACTCCTGCCCCATGAAAGGTAGCCTTTTGGATGTTATCATGATGCTTGTTTAATAAAAACTAAAAAAAAATACCAAGCATAAGTATGTGTAACAAGATACCATTTGTTCAGTAGTTTTCAAGAGGTTACTCCTAACACTAAAATATAAAGTGGACGAGTCTCTAGGGCCATTTGCTGACCAACAGAAAGTAATGTAAGAATAAGTTGATATATCTTTGCAAATCACATGGAATCATGTATATTAGGTTGGTTACACTTTGTTGTTAATTATGATTGTAGTTTTCAACAAAGGGCTTCCCTAAACAGCAAAAAGTAGTAAATAACATATATGTGAAATGCATCTTCAAGTAGTACCTTACCATCAAGCCATATTTTCCAAGCAACTCTATATGCTTTCAAACCATTCTCCGGATACAAAAAGCAAGTGAAAAAGTATGAATCACTGACTCTAACAATAAATCCAGTGTCTACCTATATATGTAACACCTATAACTGTATTCCCATTAACACAAAGAAGACTCTCAGATGATTCACAGAACCTTAACAGCTGAGAATAAGTGAAAAAGGCTTCCACACCATTATATTACTCTTTAATCTTTCACTTTGCACACCAGTATGAAAATATAAAAACAATATCCCTGCTTACATTCTCACCTTCCCATAAAAAATAGTCACCACTGCACAATCAGCATTTGTATCTGATATACTTCAAAGAATTCATTAAAGTCTGCATCTATTCACCTCTTCCATTGTCTACCTTTTTTTCTTGTCCTATGCAACCACATATCTTCAACAACTCTTCTGCTATATGTCCTCAAAACCTAAAAGATTTTCAGATGTCTGACATAACCTACAAGATTTTCAAACATGAGTTCTGAAGCACTACCAAACCATGAATTTCTCTCCCCATTAACTTTTTTTTTATTAATTTTCAATTCTAACTATACAACACAAGCTATTCATTCCAAAAGTTACTATTTTTTGCCTATCTGGATCTGCTATCGAAGGGTTTCATATCTTAAAGGCTAAACTGACTTCATCTCTTAGCCCTTGAGAAACTGAAAATAGGATTCTACAATAAATATACCTGTACGAGGGGAATGAGACACATCACTTACTATAACCGAGAGATGTTTAACACAGTCAAGTTCACAAAAAACGACCAAATCTAAACAATATTCCATTCCGCAATGCAAGAAGAGATAACACTCATGTTTTTTTCAATACATATTCACCATTTCCCACGTTAGCAAGGTAGTGTCAAGAACAGAGGCCTGAGCCTTAGATCAAAAAATCCTCACCTGGCCCCATTCTCTGTTCCTACTTTTGGAGAGTAAACATTAGCGGGAAGGATTTCCAGCCCCCAACATCCACCCCTTTTAGTCATCTTCCATGACATGCAGTGAATACATGGAAAGTAATCTTTCTTCCCTAACCCCAGGGATAACATGCATGCAATACACATAATTTCTTAATATTATCTAAACAACTAAATATTTCTGAGTAGTGGTAAAACTGATAAATAAATAATTAAACCTTAGTGCACAGTACCTCATAGTCATCTTCTGAGGAACAGTCACCCTGATTCTGGGCAGCACGCTCCAACACTGTGGCGGTGTAGAACTGATACAATGGCTCATCAGCAAAGTGTGAACTCACGTACAGTGGCTCATCTTGTATTAATGCACTGCAGCTAAAGTCCAGATAACTATTATTGTCCCCATCCATTAGATTAGACGGAATGTGAAGAGGCACAGAATGGGAACCATTTGAAGATGAAGACTTAAAGTTCGGTGTGGAATTGACTGGGGTATGCCTTGCCGGCAATGGGGGTGGTGCTGATGCAATATCCCCAAGGCGGATGTAGCCCTCACTAGATCCATGGGATGCAGCACTTACAACAGACATGCGAGCATGAGGAACATTTAGCTTCACAGAACTGGATATATCTACACTCAATGACTTTTCATCTCCACTTGAATCTCCACCAACAGTGGTGCTGGTTCCTAAATTATTCATATCAATGGTGGCATATCTGACACTATTAGGTCGTAATCCTGTGTATCCACTATCTTCTGGGTGGACTAATACAGGTACAGGTGATGTATCACTGCTAGAGCAATCAGAAGTTCGAAGCACTCGTCTGCCAGGAGGAACAATGGGTCCAGAAGACAACAGTTGGTTGAGTCGTGATGCAACATCAACCTTGCTTAATTCTTCACATTCTTTCCCAGTGGAAGCTGCTTCACTGCTCTTTTCTGTAACATAAAAAATATCAGGTCATTCAATCTTCCAAGATATGCAAATGTCATAAATATATATATATTCAACAAATCCTGTGAATATATTCAAAGAGTGTATAGAATTGCAAACCTTTTGGTGGAGGAGCAGGTGGTGCAGTGCGTGGTCTTACTAGCCCACAGGTAGTAGAGCTGGCTGAACTCTTTCTGTTGTAACTGACAGAGGTAGGACGTCTTACTGGCATAGCATTTTCAGAGCCTACGGTAGTTACAGATGCAATGGAAGGTGTAATGGATTTTCGGTATTCACGAGTACTGGCACCTGACAGGACACTCTCAGAATCAGAGCGAATAGTTCTCTGAGAAGCATCTGACATTTCTCCAGCATCCTGACTTCCTGTTTCTATGGTTAAGGTCAGGTAAAAAGTCGCAGACTCTTTCTTTGAAGGAGGTACCCCACTACTAACAACAGTAGTTACGGAACCAGTTGAAGATTTCCGTCGAAAATGACTCTTAAATGACCATTTCCTTTTATTTTCTGCAGTGGTGGGGCTTGCATCACTTGCTAGATCTGAAAAATTTGCAAAAGCACTAGCATGATATTTCTGCTAAGGTAAACACAAACCAAAAGAGCAATAAGTATCATGAAATTTATGTCTCCCCTTCAGATACTAATACAATACATTACTCTACAAATGTACAATGTTCATGGCATTCTCCAAAACATCTTTAAGTGTACTGCATCTTAACCGAGTCACTATGTTCATTATAAGTGCTCCTTGAATAGATAGATCTTTACTTTTTTCAGTTCAAAATACATGAACCATTCTCATGACATAGACAAAATTCATGCTGTTATCAACCGTAAGTGAATTGTATTCAGAAAGTTCATTCTCAGTACATCTCTTTCCTATGAGTTCTCCATGTTAATCTTATGGAAGATGATGATGAAGAAGCAAAGAGAAGAAAGAGAAAGGAAGGAGAAAAGGGTAGGGGAGGAATGATAATACTGCTATAAGAAGATAGGAAGTGGACTAAGAGAGGGAAGGATTGTTGAAAAAGTATACTTCCTCAACCTTCAAAACAAGTTTTCAAAAGATGTAGCAGAATATCTGGTTTTGATGCCTTATCAACCTTCATTACAGTTTCACAACTGATTTAGAAAATCTAATTTCAGTGTGGACGAGAAAAATGGGTCAAAAGAACTTGACATTAAACAATAAATTCTTATGATCTTGAAGGCAAGAACATGAATTTTGTTGTCATGCACCCTTGTAAGCCAACATGAATGGGCAAATGGGCATTTTTGTGAAAAATCTGTTCTCCACCATTGGCTGGGGAGAGGAACATATTGCAGTTCATTATCCACCTATGTCAATTAAACCATTCCCTAAAGTGAGTGGAATTCTTGTTAACGTGGTCAAAGCATAGTCAAGATAGATACAACTCTCTTCTACAATATACACAACTTACTTTCAGTACTTTTCATATCTGAAACAGTGAAGGTACTTTTCTTCTTTATTCTACTTAAGCCTGTCCTGACTTCATTTTTCGTTAACGACCAGTTTCGCCGTAGTCTTCGCATTCCCAGGTTTGCTGCTTCGGCAATCTTTGTGATCCCATGTTGCTGTTGTTGAGGACTCTGTTGCTGCTGCTTGTCTGATACAGAAGCCTCAGAGTTCAAGGACTCTGAATGGTCTCTCGAAATTTGTGAACCATCATCTGGAAACTGGAGAAATACACAGTATTGTATAGACAGATTTATCAATGACAAGAATGGCCTAAGTGCAACCAAAGAATACATCAATATTATAATTATACCATCTCAAGACCTTTTCTTCTGGGGTTCCTGAAGCTTCAGCTTTGCTTTACCATCCATAGCAGGGAAAGGACTCCTTTAAAAACTGGAGTTCTTCGATGATATTGTACTTCAATGATAAAAGTTACTTGAAAGAGGCTGTTCACTCAAAATAAACACAAGCAAATGGAGTCCAGTAATGTCAAAGAATACTTATAATTGATATAAAACACTCCCCTACAACAAAGGAGAACTTCAAAAGATAATCTCCAATAAAGTATTCTCTTATCATTTGGGGATTTTCATATACAGCATATGACAATCTAAACTGTCAATAATTTATGGTATCATCCATAAATTTTTTTCTACACTGTGTACTATCTCTGCTCTATATCTCTGATGCCTGTTCCCTTTGGGAACTCCCTCAATGGAGTGGCCAAAGTAAAAGTCTCAATAACTGGTATACTCCATTGCCACTTTTTAGCCTTTAGTGCCTAACCCTTAACTGGCCACTGGCTGAGGGCAACTCTAGTGCAGTGTTTTCAAAGGCTCCAACCTAATGTTCCTACCAAGCACCACTAATCCACTGTTCCATACTATTACTTCTATCTACTGCCTGATGTTCCTACCTACTATCCATCTATTGCTCCAACCATTTTGCCAAAAAGCAGGGCTATCACATAGTGCTCACCACAGGAAAAATCTAGTTACAAAGAAAAGGATGTACGAGTTAAG
>JAUUDZ010421197.1:0-14339 GCA_032361705.1 Panulirus versicolor | reverse complement strand
CCAGCTCTGAAAAGCCACTCGTTTACAAAAATATCCGCCGGTGCTCCTGCCCCTCCCGGCCGCCAGCCGTCCCTCTGCCTCCAGCCAGCACATTCGGCTGAAGTTTCAGCCCGTAGGCGGTGATTTAATGAAATTTGTTAGCGACTGTCAAAGCTTGTTTGGGTCCAGCGGCGGCTTACTCGTCCCGTCCGCCTTGATGTTTCTCTCTCTCTCTCTCTCTCTCTCTCTCTCTCTCTCTCTCTCTCTCTCTCATGACGCACTACTGTTCTCCGCTGGCGTGGAATTTCTGGGGGAGGTTTTCGTACGTTTCAGGCAAGAAGATGGTACGTACTCTTAGGTGTAAGAAGGGGTATATCCGCTGGCCCTGTGTCAGCCATTTTGTTCCCTCCTCCCAGTAAACTAGGGAAACTGTTCAAAAAGTGGCCTCGTTATCCGGAATTTTTCGCTATCGCCATCTTTGCCCCTTACCGGCGCTTTGATCAGCTCGACCGACTTGTTGGTTCGTTGTAACAAAAGGCTCTCTCTCTCTCTCTCTCTCTCTCTCTCTCTCTCTCTCTCTCTCTCTCTCTCTCTCTCTCTCTCTCTCTTATCTACCTATCTATCTATCTATCTATCTCTATATATATCTCTCTCTCTCATCTGTGTCTGTCAGTCAGTCTGTCCAAACAGGAACCACCACCTACCTCCGACCAGTAATACTGTATGTCAACCCTGATATACGACACCCACCATTCTTGCCTCTCTCTCTCTCTCTCTCTCTCTCTCTCTCTCTCTCTCTCTCTCTCTCTCTCTCTCTCTCTCATGCCTTCTTCTTACTCCTTATGCATCTTCCTCTCCTCCTCTGTGCCATCTCTTCCTTCCTTTGCTCTACCAACAGTAGCATGGCGGTCTCGGACAGTTCATATCATTAAGGAAGCAAAGTTTGAAAATTGGTTACTCCAACTTGGATCATGTAATCAAACTCAGGAACTTCGGTCCCTCATTAAATATTTGCATATCATATTTTCCTATGATGAGTTTCTTAGGTTTAGGGCTAATGAGGAGAGAAGCGGAAGGCTGTTATTAAAGGCAGTCGCTGCTTCAACAGAGGCAGCCGGCAACTGATGTACCGAGTTCCAACTACCCCGACACATGACAGAGGCAGGAATCACCTACTTCATGAGTGTCACTTACCCTGGCAATCGACCACACTAACACTACAACCATACAACATCACCACCACACAACACTACAACCGTGAAACACCACGACCACACAACAACCATACAACACCATGATCACAAACATTACATCCATACAGCCCCATAACCACACAACACTACAACCATACAACATCACGACCACACAACACTGCAACCATACAACACCAAGATCACACAACACTGCAGTCATAAAACACCACGATCACACAACATTACAACCATACATCATCACAACCACAAAACACTACAACCATACAATACCACCATCACACCATATTACATCCATACAGCACCATAACCATACAACGCTACAACTATACATCACCATGGTCACACAACACTACAACCATACAACGCCACGAACACACAACACTAAATCTATACAACACCAGGACTACACAACAATACAGCCATATAACACCACGACCACACAATACAACACCACGATCACACTGCAATACAACCATACTGCACCATGACCACAAAATACCACATCCATGCAACAAAACAACCATGCAACAATTCAAGTATATAACACAACGACTATACAACATTACAAACATACAACACCACGATCACACAACAATACAACAATACAACACCACGACCACGCGACAGTAAAGCCCTACAGCACCCAATCACACACCGTTACAACTATACAACACGATGATCATATAACACGGCAACCATAAAATACCACGACCACACGACACTACAACCACACAACACCACGGTCAGACAATACTACAACCGTATATCACCACAATCACAAAACACTACAACCATACGTCATGACCACACAACACTGTAACCATACAACACCTGATCACACAACACTACAATCATACATCACCAGGATCATACAAAACTACAATCATACAAACCACAACCACACAAGACTACAACCATACAACACCATGATCACATCATATTACACCCACACAGCACCATAACCACAGAATACTACAACCATACAACACCATGATCACACAACACTACATTCATAAAACACCACAGTCACACACTACACCCGTACATCACCAATACCACAAAACAATATAGCCATACAACATCGCGACCACACAACACTGCAACCATACAACATCCGATCACACAACACTACAACCATACAAAATTACAATCGTACAACACCACAACCACACAACACTACAACCATACAACACTACGTTCACACCATATTACATCCATACAGCACCATAACCACCGAACACTACAACCATACAACACCATGATCACACAACACTACAATTCTACAATACCATGATCACACAACACTAAAGCCATACAACAATACGAACACACAATTATACAACTATACAACACCACAACCACACAATACAATACCGCAATCACAAAACACTACAAGCATACAGCACCACGACCACAAAATACAACATTCATGCAACATCACAACCATGCAACAATCCAACCATATAACACAGCATACAACAATACAACCATACTGCACCACGACCACAAAATATTACATCCATGGAACACCACAACCACGTAAAAATCCAACCATATAACACAACGACCATAAAACATTACAACCATACAGCACCACGATCACACAACAATACAACCATACAACACCACGACCACACGACACTAAAACCATACAACACCCGATCAAACAACAATAAAACCATACAACACCACGATCGCACGACACTGCAACCATAAAATATCACGACCACACGACACTGCAACCATACAACACCACAATCACACAACACTACAACCGTACATTACCACAACCACAAAACACTACAACCATACAACATCACGAACACACAACACTACAACCATACAACTCTGGATCTTACAACAATACAACCTTACATCACCATGAACTTACAAAAATACAACCATACAGCACTACATCCACACAACACTACAACCATACAATACCAAGCTCATATTATATTACATACGTAAAGCACCATGACCACACTACAATACACCCATACAACACCATGACACACAAAATGACAAACATACAACCCCATGATCATAACACAATAAAACCATACAACACCACGACTACATAACGATACAACCATAAAACACCAAGACCATACACTACAACACCACGATCACATAACACAACAACCATACTGCACCACAACCTTAAAGCACTACTTCCATGCAACACTACAACCATCCAGCACTAACCATATAAACTAGGACCACACGACCATACAACACCACGAACAAACGACACTAAAACCATATAACACCGTATCCCACAACATTACAGCCATACATCATCATGACATGCAACACTCCAACCATACAACACAATGATTACACAATACTACAACCATAAAAAACACGATCGCGCAACACTACAACCATACAACATCACAACCACACGACACTAAAACCTTACAAGGCCACGACCACGCAACACTACAACCATTCAAAATCACCACATAACAATACAACCATAGAATATCACAACACAACACTACAAAAAATAAAACACCATATCATACAACACTACAACCACACTTCTCCACGACCATACAAAACCACAGCCATACAACAACACAACACTACAACCATACAACACCATAATCAGCCAACACTACAACCACAAGACACTACAGCCACACAACACTACAACTTTCCAAAATCACGACCACACAGCACTACAATTACACAACATTACGACCAACAACAGTACTTACATACATCACGACCAAACAACACTACAACCATATAACATCGACAAGACCACACAACACGACATCAATAAAACACAACGACCACACAACACTACAACCATACAACATCACAATCACATAACACAACAACCATATATCAATACGACAACACAAAATAACAACCATATAATACTACAATCACATAACGCTACCCCCATAAAACACACCACGATCACACAACACTATAACCATACAAAACCACGACCATACAAAACTACAGCCATACAACTATACAACACTACAACTATACAACACCATGACCACAAAACACATCAACTATACATCACAACAACACAAAATAAAACACCATATCACACAACACTACAACCACACTTCACCACGACCATACAAAACTAGAGCCATACAACAACACAACACTACAATTATACAAAACCTTGACCACAAAACACATCAATCATACATCACAACAACACAACACTACGACCATAAAACACCACGATCAGACAGTATGATAACCATACAAGACCACGACCGCACAACACTACAACTATACAAAATCACAATCACACAACACTACAACCACACAACATCATGATAACACAAAAATATACCATAGAACACCACGATCAGTTAACACAAAAACATGCAATACCACAACCATACAACACTACAACCATAAAACATCAAGATCACACAACACTATAATCATACAATATCACGACCTGGCAACACTACAACCATACAACACCATGACCACACGACACTGCAGTCATACAACACTACGACTACACAGCACTACAACCATACAAAACCACGACCACACAACACTAAAACTATACAATACTATGACCATACAATTTTACAACCATGCAACAACGACGGCACAGCACTACAGCCATAAAACCCGATAATCATACAACTCTACAACCATACAACATCATGGCCATACAATACTACAACCATACAACACCACGACAACACAACACTAAAGCCATACAACAATACGACGACACAGCACTACAACCATACAAAACCACGACCACACAATACTACAACTATACAACGCTACGACCACACAGCACTAAAACCATACATCACCACGACCACAGAAAACTACAACCATACAACACTAAAACCACACATCACTACAAGCATACAACACTAAGACCACACATCTCTACAACCATACAACACTAAGACCACACATCATTACAACTAAACAACACCACGACCACACAGCACTACAATCATACAACACAGCGCTACAACAGTAAAACTACAACTACACAGCACTACAACGATACAAAACCACGATCAGAGAACACTACGACAACGCAGCACTAAAACCATACAACACCACGATCACGGAATATTACAACCATACAACACTAAGACCGCACAACACTATAACCATACAACACCACGACGACACAGCACTACAACCATACAACACTAAGACTACACAGCACTACAACCATACAAAACCACGACCACACAACACTATAACCGGACAATATTACGACCATACAATATTACAATCATACAACACAACAACGGCACAAAACTACAGCAAAACGCCATGACCACACATCACTACAGTCATATAAAACCATGACGACACAGCAGTACAACCATAAAACACCACGACAACACAACACTACAACCATAAAACACTACGACTACACAGCACTACAGCCATACAAAACCACGACCAGACAACACTACGACCAAACAGCACTAAATTATACAACACCAAGAATACAGAATACTACAACCATACAACACTAAGACCACACATCACAACAACCATACAACAACACGACCACACAACACTATAACCATACAACACCACGATGACAAAGCACTACAACAATACAACACTAAGACCACACAGCACTACAACCATACAAAACCACGATTACACACTAAAACCAGACAATAGTACGACCATACAATATTATAACCATACAACACAACGACGGCACAACACTATAGCCATAAAACGCCATGACCATACAACAGTACAACCATACAAAATCATGACCAAACAATACCTCAACCATACAACACCACGCCCACACATGACCACATCCATACAACACCTCGAACACAACACTAAAACCACAAAGCACTACGACCAAACAACACTACAACCATACAACACAATGAACATACAATACTACATCCAAATATTACCACGACTTCACATCACTATAACCACACAACACTACAACCACACAACACCATGAACACACAACACTACAACTATACAACACTACAACCATACAGCACTACAACCATACATCACCACGAGCACACACCACCACATCCATACACCACCACGACCAGAGACCATTACAACCACGATCAGAATACTACAATCATACAACACCAAGACCACTCAAAATAACAACCATACAACACAACGACGGCACAAAACTATAGCCATAACACCCCATAACCATACAACGCTACGACAACACAACACTACAACCATACACTCCAACCACACATTACTACGACCATACAACACCAAAGCCACACAGCACTAGAACCATAAAACACAAAGACCATACAACACTTAAGCCATATACTGCGACAGCTCAACACTACAGCCTTAAAACGCCATGATCATACAACATTACAACCATACATTATCATGACCATACAACACTAAAACCATACAACAACACATACGAACACACATTACTGCAACAATACAAAACCACGACCACACAACACTACAACCATACAACACCACGACCACATAACACTAAAAACATACAACACTACGACCACACAATACTACAACCATACAACACTAAGACCACATAACATTACTACAGTACAATATCACGAATACACAACACTCCAAGCATATATCAAAAAACGGCACAACAGTATAACCACACAGACCATGAATATATAACACAACCATACAACACCATGACCATACAATAATTCAACCATACAACACCACAACCACATAACGCTTCAACAATATATCACCATGACCACACAAAACTACAACCATACAACACTACGACCACAGAACACTACAACCACACAACATGACCAAACAACGCTTCAACCACACAAAACCATGATCAAGCAACACTATAACCATACGACACTACGACCACACAACACCAAACCCATACAACACCTTGACGAAACAACACTGCAACCACAAATACCATGAGGGAACAACACTATAATCATACAACAATACGACTACACAACACTACAATCATATAACACCACGACCACACAACACTACAACCATACAACACCACGAACACACAACAATACAGCAATACGACACAATATTACAACCATACAACAACACGCCCAAACAACACTAGATGTATTATTGTACTATTATATGGTCATGATGACCATATAATAGTACAATAATACAACACGACTACTTCCATGAATCACCACGACCACACACCACTAAAACCATACAACACCAAGAACACACAATACTAAAGCCATACAACACAACAACCAAATAACACTACAACAATACAACATCACGACCACATTACACTACAACCATACAACACCAGGACCACACAAAACTACAACCATACAACACAACGATCAGAAAATAGTACAACCATCCATCACCTTGACCACATAACACTACAACCACACAACACCACAACCACACGACACTACAACGATACAACACCACGACCAAACAACAATAGAACCATACAACACCACTACCACGCAACTCTACACCCATACAACACCACGACCACACGACACTACAACCATAAAACACCACGACCAAACAAAAATACAACCATTTAGAACCACGACCACACAACTCTACAACCATACAACACAACGACCACACAAGACTAAAACTATAGAACATCACGACCACACTACACTACAACCATACAACACAACGACTACACAAAAGTACAACCATACAGCAACACGACCACACAACATTGCAACCATACAACACCTTGACCACATAACACTACAACCATACAACATCACGACTAAACAACAATACAACCATACAAAACCACGAACATACAACGCTACAACCATAAAACAAAACGACCACAAAACACCACAACCATACAACACCATGACCACGCTACACAACTATATAGCATCACGATCACAGTACACTACAAGCATAAAAAACAAGATCATACAACACTACAACCATAAAACATCACGATCACACAACACTACAACCATAAAACACCATGACCATACAACACTACAACAATACAACATGACCACAACACACTACAACCATACAACACCAAGATCACATACACTGCAAACATACATCACGACCACACACTACAACCATACATCACAACCATACAGTACTACAACCATATAACAACACGATTACATAACACTACAACCATACAATACCACAACCACACTACATTGTAAGCATACAACACAACGACCAGATAACAACACAACCATAAACACCAAGATGATACAAATCTACAGCCATACAACACCATGACCATACAATACTGCAACTATACAACACTATAACCATACAACACTATAACCACACAACACTACAATCATACACCACCACGACCACACAAAACTACAACAATACAACACCACGACGAAAGAACACTACATCCATACACTACGACCACACATCAGGCCTTCTATAAACACCACGACCAAATAACACTACAACCATACAACACTACGACTACATAACGCTAAAACCATTTAACACCACAACCACACAAGACTACAACAATACAACACGACCACAATACTACAACCATACAACAACATGCCAATTCAACAATCTAATATAAACATCACGACCATACGACACCCATACAACCCGGATGATCTCAGTTACAGATTAATCATATTTTCTTCTATTCCTCCTGTTTTCCTTTCCTTGAGACCGATATCTAATTAAAGTCTTTGACGTTTCACATGTATCCGATTCTTCGTGTACGAGATCCCATCAACCTGTTCACAAAGACTTTGATGCTATTCACGGGGAATCAAGTCAATATCATATTACCCGAATGAAATACTTATTCTCAAACGGCTTACTGCCCAAGTTCACATAACCAACTGAAGAAGAAGGTGGTTCTTGAAAAGTCCTATAATGAACGTTCACTGAAGTCAAATAATGTGGTTTATATCATATTTCTTACGTTGCATTCCTCTAGATATTCAGCCGTATATTTTCTGAATACCAAGTGAGCTACCCAACCCTCTCTTCGTCGACCACAGAAGCCTACTTAACTCTCTTCTGATCTACCACAGAAGCCTACTTAACTCTTCTGGTCGACCAAAGAAGCCTAATTAACTCTCCTCTGGTCGACCACAATAGCCTACCTAACGCTCTTCCGATCGACCACAAAAGCCTACTCAACTCTCCTCTGGTCGACCACAGAAGCCTACTTAACTCTCTTTTGGTCAGCTACAGACGCATCAAAGCTCTACTCTGGTTCACCAAAGACTTAGCCCTCCTCTGGTCCACGACAGACCTGCTTACCCCCCCCCCCCTCCACTCTGGTCCACCACAGAGACCTGCTTAGCTCCCTTCTGGTCCACCACAGAGGTTTGCTTACCCCACCTTTGATCCACCACAGCCATCAGTGAAGATATATGTGCCGTGCGACATCATAGTCATATTGATTAATGACAGTTATGATGTGTATATTTTACATTAGAATTTCGTTACTAATTTAGCCTTTCTGTATCCGTGTTAACACATCAGCATCTGGTTTTCCTCCAACTTCTCCGTCAGTTTTGTCGTCTTGTTAAGATAAATAAGAAAGGCACGATTTCCCCAGCCCTGAAACCAAGCTGCCCTGAGTTATATAAATGGTTAATTCCACGAAGCCATTCAATTTATATCTCAGGACTTTCTCGAAGATTTTAATGATGAGTTATTATTGTTGGTCAGGATTTTTCTTTCCTTAACTGGATGGTTAGGAGGAGTTAAAAGGTAGGGGTTGGGTGAGAGATGCTACTGTTGAGAAATGTACATATATTGTGTAGGTTTGACAAAGGTGTCGAGAGTTGGCTTGAGGCATAACATTGTTGCCTTTTTCATGTGCTCCCAAGCAGCGTCGGGGAAGAGTTTATGAAGAGATGGTGTTGCTTGCTGATTTAACAAGGACATTAGCTTAGCTGAAGTGAGCAATGTTCATTTTATTTATCAGCGGATGACTGAAGCCTTTCTCAACGACCTGAACTTCCTTGGAAACCAGGTGGGTTCCATATCCGTACTGCCGTCGGGGTCGTGGATAACACCACACTTTTTCTCGGTTGCCTTTCAAGTTTATACCATAATGTTTGTACCGATTTCCCATGACTTTGAACCAATCGGTTTTAAGTCGTTTATGTTCGTGTATTTTCGTTCTAGCGTCATTTTTCGTTTGCGATACGAAGCTTCTGTAGCGTCAGAACGCTTCATAAGGAGACTGAAGTGTGTGGGTAATGGGGAGTAGGTCATAATGGATGAAATTGTTTTGCATCTCCGGTACAGACTGGCCAGGGTTCCTTTGCCTTATGCGTTTCTTCTTATCAAAGCCTCGAGAAGTTAGTGTGTGGCTCAGGATATATCCACTTCTGGCGCGTTATCGTATTCACTTTGGCTATGTCGCTGGGTTGTATTCTCCCTAGCGCCACAGTGATGAACTGATTGATATTTCCTGTCCTTTCCAATCCTTTTCAAATCTTTGAAGTCTGAATGAACCAAATGGGTGTGCTTGGGGAGTGTGCTGTGCCATGCTGACTGGGGTCGTCTGTGCAAAAGACATCCACAATCATGTCCTTCACTGGACCGGGGAAAGTCTGCTGTGCAAGTTATGAATTATGTTGATGACAAGTCGCTGCCTTGGGGAACCCGCTTGGTGGAGGAAACTCTTTGACGTTGCAGAGGAGTGTTTTTTGTGAGCATCTGGATAAGTGCTTCGGCACCTCTGGACCTCTGTGGTGTAGAGGTTGGCGTTCCTGACCGTGAAGCATTCACGGGCCGCCCAGGGTCGAGGTTCGAATCCTGGTTGCGGCAGTCGGTCCACAACCAACTCAGCTGTTCATCCATTCCTAGGGGTTGGTCGATAAAATGGGTCCCTGGCTCAGGATAGGATATACATATATAGTATTAATGGGATGGCCTTAATTAGTAATTAGGGTCTCATCTGCCGTGACGTCTCAGCTAAAACAAAAAATCATGCAACATCTCGTACCCTCGTTAGATATATCCCCGTTTCTTCTAACACAGTCCTTCGATCTGGATCACATTCTACTCGTTTCTGCAATATTTTCGGTCTCAAGTCTAAACCTCCCTCTGTGGAAAACCATCTTTCAACTTGTTTCTGAAATTCAACAATCCAAAGCTGCCACTCCTCTCCACTATCAGGTCTCTTACATTACTCTCCATCACTGTCTCTGCTCCAAGGGTATTGTCTGTGCCTATTCTCATACAAAACTCCCATGTTCGCCTCTTGGATCTTCAGTCTTCCATCTCTAAAATCATCTGGCTCAAAATTTCTCTACCCTCTATAACTGTCTCGTATATGACCCGCCCAATTCCTCCAGCTCTGTACAACTCTTCGACTACTTGACTCTGCCATTAAGTTATGGTCTTTTCCCACCTATACGCTGAAATCCTCTCCGTAGGGGATATCACTGTACACAAAAAGGACTGGATAAGGTCTACCAAGATAGATACCAGCGAGGCCGAGGTCCTCTATCTCATCTTAACGACCTGGAAAAAAATAATTAAGCAAGAGTTTAATCAAACACGACCTTTCTCCCATCACACTCGACCTCCTTTTTACTTCTGAACCCTCCCATTATTCATACACTGATTCTGACCCCTTTGATTCCTCTGGCCACAATCTTCTTTACATTATTTCTAATTGAGAACGCCCATCTTCTATCCCCCTACTCCCCTATAACGCCAATTTTGGCCCTTTGAGTGAGCTTTAGTAGCTTCTTAACAGACCTTCCCTGGCAGGAATGCCTTAAGCTGTGCTGATCTTACAGCGTACGTTATCTTAGCTTCGATGGAGTCCTACTCCCCTTCTTCTACCTGATCTTTCTCGCCCTATTAATGATTTGATCTCCCCTGCTCTAGAGCCAAGCCGTCTCAAGGACAGAGCATATCGGGCCACGAAATTCATCCCTTGCCCTGAATCCCACACATTTTCATTTCTTCATGAAAAGAAAGTGTGCTGATTTAACTTACTTTACTGATAAATTTCCCTGGTTTTTAACCAAAAATATCTCCACTAACTTCTGTAATTTAACCCTTGCACTTTCTTCCGACCTGATCAACCTACAGCAAATTCTTCAGCTGATAATGCCATTGTAATGGATACCATTATTTCTCCCAATTCAACTTTGGATGACTATGCGCCTAATCCTTCGCCCCCATTTCCTTGCACTCACTATATGTCACTTCCCATATTATCCTCAAGTAGAGTCTTCAGAGTACTTTCCTAGCTCCAGGTGGACAATGCATGTGGCCTTTATGGCCCACTTCCCCGAGTCCTAAAGGACTGTGCCTCTGAGCTAGCTCCGGCCCTCGCTCGCTCTCCAGTAACCCATGGAATCATGCCTTGGTGCACCTCATCCCTAAGGAGGGAGACCGGTATAACTCCTCGAACTCTTCTTCAATGGTTCTCACTTTTATCTCCAAAGTTGTTGAAAATCTCTTCAACTCCTTGCTTTTCTCAAACACTTGGAATTCCATTCCCTTCCTTCTTATCTCTAGTGTGGCTTTTGTGGTGTAAGGTGCAATGGTGACCTGTTCTGCTCCCATCCTCTGACTTTCGCTACACGGCTGTTTGTAATGACACACGACGACTTAAAGCTTCCTGCATCTGATTAAAACCCCAGCTGATGTTTGCTTCCTCCAACTATCCATAGACGTCACGAGCAACTAAGGAAAATACCATATATTTCAGTCACCCACAGAACGTCTTAGAAAGTGTATATACATCATCAAGGTATGATGATTTAGTATGTATGCGCACTACAGTTGTTCGTTCTGAAATTATAAAAGAAATCGGAGATACACTTGTCAATATTTTGGTGCAAATAATTTCTTTATTCATTTACTCAAATTCTACTTAAATAGCAAGTAAACATATAAAAACATGTCATCTAAAAGTTATGTATAAAAATCGTAAAAAAATATGCATGTATAGTGTGAAATCACGCCTTGGAAATGATGGACTGACTATATACTTACAGAAACGAGCAAAATCAATGCCGACAGTATAAGTCCTCTTCCGTCCACTCAGCACCCTCCCACACTTGGAAAATATACTACCTTTGGGGGGTATTTTGAAAGTATAATAAAGACATTTTCCATAATGATAAAAGTTTTTTCGCACACGAGGATGAACCATGCTGTTTAAGGGTTTTCCAAAAAGCATCTGCGATAAATTCTGTGATTCAGCCTCTTTTCCGACCTGCTCAGTCTATGGCAAACTCTTCAACAGATTAAACCCACTTTCCTTGGTGCCTTAATTTCTTTTAACTCAACTATGGATGATTCTGCATCTAATCTTCCGTCCAGTTTTCTCCCTCAGAACCCACGCAAAATCTCCCATATTTTCCTGGCACACATTCTTCCGATTACTTTCCAAACTCCAAGTAGACAAGTTCAGATGACATACCTTCTCCAGTCTTAAGCTAACCCTCCCTAACTAACTTCTGTTATCTCCAAAGCCTTTGAAACTCTCCTTAACTCTCACGGTCTCAAACATTCAGAATCCCATTCCTTTATTCATAGTCACCAATATGGCTTTCGCGATGCTAGTCCACTAGTGATCTCTCATGTGTGATTCACCTCTGGTCATTCTCTCTCTGAGATTTTGGTGAGACATCTGCCGTAACCCTCGACATCTCCGAGGCATCTGACAGGGTGTGGCATAAGACTGCTTTCTAAACTCCTTATTCTTGTTTTTTTTCTGTTTCTCTCTGTTCTTTGATGCATAGCTTCCTCTCTGGCCGTTCTATTACAAAGATGAAGTGCCTTCCCTCTTTTTTGGATCCTGTCAGCAGTGGTGTCCCTCATGGTTCTTTCCTTTCGCCGACCCTCCTTCGTCCCTCCATAAATGATCTTTTCACCTTAGCCTCTAACTGTATTCATTCTCATGCTGACAGTTCCATCTTACACACCTCAGATTCACTTTCCCTTGCTTCCTTCTCATTCTTGTTCCCTTTCTTGTACCTGAAATATTTCTCTAAACTTAGATCTATGCAACATGTTGGAGTCGCGAAGTAGTAACCTGTTTGAACTACAGCAATAAAACCCATTTTAGCCCCATATCTCTTTCTATTCCAATCGTTTCCTTCTGTTCTGTTTCAAAACCACAATTCAACTCTGTGTTGTCTTGAACACCGCACATAATCAGCATCC
>JAUUDZ010421175.1:0-14343 GCA_032361705.1 Panulirus versicolor | reverse complement strand
CAGTGCCTGAAGATACAAGAGGGTGAGAAGCATGCAAGGCCTAGAGTGAATGTGGTATACCAGGGTCGATGTGCTATCAACAGACTGAACCAGGGCATGTGAAATGTCTGGGGTAAACTATGGAAAGGTCTGTGGGGCCTGGATGTGGATAGAGAGGTGTGGTTTTGGTGCATTACACATAACAGCTAGAGTATGAGCAGATGTGGCTTTTTTTGTCTGTTTCCTGGTGCTACCTTGCTGATGCAGGGGGTGGCAATGCTGTTTCCTGTAAGGCGGGGTGGCACTGAGAATGGATGAAGGCAATCATGAATATGTACATGTGTATATATGCATATGTATGTATATGTTGATATGTATAAGTACATGTATGTGCATTTATGTATATATATGTGTATATGAGTGGATGGGTCATTCTTCATGTTTCCTAGTGCTATCTCGCTGACATAGGAAACAGCAATCAGGTAAAAAAAAAAAATTTACATGTATGTATGTATGAGTGGATGAGTCTCTTCGTTTGTTTCCTGGCACTACCTCTTTTCTCACAGATATGTACATGCATTCACAAGAAAATTTGCTCATGCAAATGACAGCTTTATGTATGCCAAAAGTCTTTCTCATACAAAAAGCAAAGAGGTGCACACATCATACCAGTCAAAAATACATACATGCCACAAATGAGCAACACACAAAATACCAAAAAAGTGGATAACCTGATTTCAGTAATGGTTATCAAATGATTAATAAAACTAAAAAAAAAAATCTTAGGAAATGTTAGAATACAAAAGGTAACTATATAATAATTTAATTATACATAAAACAGTCACGTGCACAAGAGCCTTTGCAGGTTAGCATTGCTGTGTTGCCACCAATGTCACTTTTCCATTATCAAGCACAGTAGTTATACTTCAGAAAAATTGTGGCTCAGAAATTCAAAAGAATCCATAAAGCTAAACTTATGCAGAAGATATCCACTTAATGCCTCGTATATGTATTACAGTTGAGTTTACGTATTTTGTGAATAAAAAGGACATTTGTCTAACATTTATATAAGCAGATGACTACAGATATCACATGGAGCTACTGTGTTTCCTCTGAAAATACTGACCTGTGACAACACCAAGTACAAAAACAAATGAGATATTTTAGGAATACATGACAATAATAAATTTGTCAGAAAACATCTTGGAAAACAGATTGAGCATGGGGCTCATCACAAGTTCAAAAAAAATGTTTACCTTTCGATCTCCACTCATACAATAATTTAGTTTTGTACATAGAAAAAGATGTGTGAGCTGCACTATCAATATGACAAAAATGTCATGAAATAAAAAGACCAACCAAATACATAACTGAATGCTTACATATAATCATCATAACAAATACCAATCTAAAAAGAAGGCACTTTTCAGGATGACCAAAACCTTGTAGTAAATGCATTACCTTTCAGGAACCACTTTTCCATTTTCATAGTTTATCTTTGGGGAATGTACGCCCTGAATGCAGAAATCATCAAATAACATTTCAAACTATGTTTGATCAGTGTAATGGCAACAGATATTAAAAACTAAGGTATATTTTAACAAAATGCCACATTTTTTTTTTTTTTTTTTTTATAAATATAGCGTGGAGTCAGCATGCTGTGGAAGGCTCATCTCAAACTTACAGCTGAAAATTTTCTCATAGCTCTGACCATTTTATTCTTGCTAGGGAAAACATTAACCTGCTCAATATGAATACATGATCGAGATTTATTCCCAACATTGAACAGTTACTGTAAGCTGATGAACCTAGTTCTTAATTTGTAACTACCCATCTCCAGTGACAGTATGTATGAAGATGGTATCTGTTCCTTAAATGCAACTCTGAAGGTGAACCTTGTTTTACACATATGCTGTATATCCACATGTCAATAGGGTGTTACAGACATACTTGGTATGTAACACCTTGAGTCTGTCTTCAAGCTACACTAAATTACACGAGATTCTTAAAAAGGCTATGAAAACCTCAACAATAAAAGTAGTCTAAACAAATGACAGACATTTCAACAGAATGATCAGTTCTTCAGGTATTCCCTCTTTCCATTCAATTTCAAGCATCCCTTTTCTAAAAGTTAGAACAATAATTTTCTATGGAAATATATTCCTACTACAGAGACACAAGAGTTGTAACAATCATCACTTCACAAAGCAGTTGTGTGAAATCTGCAAGATTTTTCTCTGGTAATGAAAACTGAAGGAAGCAAGAAAGTTGAGTATCAGTTAGTGAATCAATACACACTAGTGGGCCACATTATCACTGAAAGACAGGTAGCCCACCTTCTAAAAATACAGGGCTGCTTGCTGGTATCTTTCATTCTATCTACAATGAAAGGACCTACAACTTATCTTGTAGCCATGTTAAGCATATAAGCAACTGTGTAAACGATGAAAAAATTAATCTATAAAGTTTACAACAGCGTGAATGCCATCAAATTTAAAGAAAAAATCTCTTGCATCCTTAAGATCACTACACAACCAATATTTTGATGGATATTTATTTAATAGCTTGCTGTTAAAAATGGGTATCAACCCCAAATATCACTGGCAAAAAACATCAACAACAGTTACATGAGATAATTATTAACCATGTTTTAGCTGGTATGAAGACATTTGCTATACATGTATTATCTTAACTCCTGCTAACTTCTCACAATAATTGAAATGAGCCACATTACAAGTCTATATGTAACCAATTTTCAGTCTAAATCACAAGGCCTATCATTTTGCATGAAAGTATATAAAGACACATGAAGCATCAAAACTCATGAAAGCAGATGGAGCCTATATGGTGTACTAATATATTTTTGTCATAAGATGCACTAATGTTTAATAGTGCATGAGAAAAGTAAATTTCATTACCAAATCCATTATGAACATATAATTAAGACGATTTAAGAAAGTCATTATCACTGCAAAAATAAACCTTATTATATTTACTGCCATTGCAAAAATAATTATTTCACAGTCACTATCAAGGAAGTAACTTATTAACATAATTATCAATCCAATACACACATTTATCATCAAAATTTACCAGAGGATTGATACTTAAATGAGAAATATTACAAAGTACACGATCCAGGTTTAACACTACTGAACAAAGTGATGATACCGAGTGTACCCTGGGAACTACTGTACCAAGTGCTCCTTCATTCATTAACAGCAGTCTGTGGGTGCAAGTACTAGGTGGACCACGATTTAATTCACCGGGACTAGATTCAGCACCTTATATGAACACAAATATTATGCCCCATAGTTAACTGCCAAAATACTGTCATAAAAAAATACTAGCTGCACTGCATACAGAACACAAAGCAATTCACATACATTTCCTTCATTCAAATACTACATGAAAATTTCTTTTATACTGCTAAAACGTGTGCACAGACCTGAACCACACAGTACTGTCAAATACACTTAAGACATTAAGCAGCTGCACAGGTGCAATATATAAAAAGGAAGGAGAAAATGTAAAGTAAAAATAACAATATCATTAATAACAAAAAATTAAATAATGAAAACATAAATCACTTAAAATGTATCACAGGAACAGGCTTTGCAAGTCCCTCTGTTCAAGACTTTGGTTTATAGGAATGCATTGTTCACCACAAGCCTGGTGCAGGCGCCCCTAGTTGCACCTTGACAACCCCTAGCAAAAGCTGCTTCTTGTAGAGCCTCTTAAGCTGTATGTGTTCATAACACTGGAAGTTACCCAGGGTAAAATCTGTAAGTCATTTCTGCACAATTTGGTCACTGGTTGTAAAATTTTCAAAGTTACAAGTAAACAACCCTGACTTTTACAAAGCAGAGATTGTCAAATACATCTGAACACACTAGTCAACTTTCAACTCCTGCCTGTTCATCAGCAGAAATTTACTGTCTATACAACCTCCTCCTGTATAATACAGAAAATAGCATCACAACAATTGAAAATTATTAAATGTAGATTTGCATTGAAGAAAATCCACACCTGTTCCATTATTTGCAATCACTAAACTTCATTCCAAATGATATTGCACAAACTGTTGCATACACATAACCATTTTATGAATGCTTTACACCCACCAAGGCCTATTAAGGTTACCCCTGACAAACATGTTCATCATGGATTGCATACGTAAAATTACGAAAAATACTTAAGTTACCTTTTAATAGGGTACAAGAATGTCTTTAGTTATAACCACTGTAGGCAGAAAGCTTCTGTTACATACACCTCATTGAAGGAATTATTTCTAGTTTTCTCTTTGGTTGATGTTTGTCCTGAACATGATTAAATAGAAATTTTCAATATAAATATCTTATATTGGTCCACAAGAGCACAGCTTCTTAAACACAAAAGTAAATAGCTATGAGATTCACAAGTTATATCAATCAATCTAATATTAGCAGAGATAAAAGAGGTCAGTCATATTTGCGATACAATGTAAGCAATAGCAAAAAAGGAGCACATATGATGTGTAATTATCATGGGAAATTCTGATGAAAATGCCAGTTTTTCACATCAGAAGATACAATCAAGGATCTGTACAAGTCCTCATGATAATAAATTCTAAGCAAGGCTGCCTGAGGCTTGAGACCTTCACTTTAGCTCTCCTAGCATAAAATGAGAGACGGGGTTGTATGGCAAATTTATAAAATGGTTCTATTATTAGTCATGTCACAAATGAGAATGCTATTGCATAAGCAGGTCTCATAGGTAGTAATGCAAATAAAGCTAAGGTGTAGAGCAGTGTTGTCACAGGGCCTAAAATAAGAAGCAGTTGTGTTACAAGCATCTGATGTCATGGTCAAGGTTGTCAAGAAAGCAGGGCAGTGGTGTTGATCTGCAAAGTGGAGCCATACAGTGCAATACGTAAGCTACTCAGCACAAGATCCTGGGTTGTTGTCTACTGGGGGATTATCTGATGCTGGGGAGGCAAGGGTGGCATCATTGAGTAAAGTGTCATTTTCATGCAGTAAATTGGTCAAAAGCATGTAGACTGGCTCAAAGGCACGTCGGTAACCCTGCGATGTAAGATGCAAATAGTCATACATATCTCGATGATCTATGGTTCCATCTCCTAAGACCAGGTCACGTTCAATATTAACCACCTGCAAAAAGAAATAAATTATTATGATAAACCATATGACAGCAAGGAAATCAAAATCCTGCATTCTAAGAATAATTCTAATAACTTAATAGCCAAAAACTACAAAACAGCAGGACATCACTAATGTTCGAGTCACTACTGGACAACTATAATTGTCTAGCAAGTCTGCTACAGCTTTTGAGGGTTACACGTATGAAAGTTCCCCTCTTGGCTATCACTGCAGTAAAGAACGTATAGATTAAAAAAACAATGCTTACGTAAGTACATGTAGGCGAGTAAGGATGGGACAAAATATCTAAATCTACCTATATCTCTGATGCCTGTTCTCTTCAGGAACTCCCTCAAGGTGGCCATGGATAAAGTCTCCAAAACAAGTGATCTCCAGTGCCACTTCACAGTCTTTAGTATCTTACCTTTAACAGGACACTGGCAGAGGGCAACTACACTGGAGCATTTCCAAAGGCTCCTGCCTAATGTTCCTACCGACTTCTTCCACCTTATTTGTTTACCTAATGTTCCTGCCAGATATTCAAACCTACTACTTCTACCAAATGCCCTCACCTAAAAACTGCTGAGCGGAATTACATTTTCTTGTCAAGTTCATTTGTTTTTCTACCAGACAAACAGGTTGTGGGCCAATGAGCCCTCCTCTTGTCTGTCTTTCTCATGTAAATCTCATGTTTCTAACGAATAATCTTCCTTAATGTTCCTGCCTACTACTTCTATCTATTTGCTCCAAACCTTTTGCCAAAAGGAAGGGCTACCACATAGCGTTCACCACAGGAAAATCTAGTTATGAAGAATGAGTTGTGCAAGTCTTATGTGTAACAAGGAGAGACTATGTTTGTGGACAGAACAGCAGTCTACAAGTAGTGAGGCACAAAGAAAGGACAGCTATCTGGGTCAGAGCAGTGTGATTTGACAACTGCCGAGGTGCTGGCTCACTACGTAGCCATCACTAACTCTTCCAATATCCAGCCAGGTAGTACCATTATTATACCTCCCTAGTCAGCGGCTGCCTACCAACTACTAACTACCTGAGTGATTAGGTTAACGGGCATCAATGGATTACATACTACACCAAATATGTGGAAAGGATGGGCTGATGGATTTGAATGTGCTAAAGGGGCTGAACTTTAACTGCATTCCCATTTAAATGGGGTGGATCAAGTGCATAAGTGCTTTCAGTGGAAAGTGACAGCCATAACCTGTCTAGTGTGGTATAGGTAACAAACCCTTCCATTTTACATCAGTTCTTTAATGTTCACTTTACACACCAACACGGTTTCTCAAGTGAGACTTAGCATCATTCACATTTCCATCATTAGCAAAAAAATGCCTGCACTACACAGAACCATCATCATTCATTCCCATTAAAAATGCACTCACTATATCTGTCCATCCCTTCTTGTACTCCCATGATTTTCTTTCAACCTTCATTAGCAAAACAAAGATTCACACAAAAATTCTAATAGTTTGAAAATACAAATATAGCAGAGACAGAAAATCTTAACAAAGTATAAAAACTACAGGGATAATGCAAATCTACCCTGATTCACCTGGCATAAATCAATTTGACGCACAGATTCCTTTATGAGAGCATTGACTTGGCTGTTCTTCTCACGCAGGCGGTTGGGTTTTTCTCCTCGAGGCAAGAGGGTCTACAAGAAAATGTTACAAATCAGAATTCATATTTCCTCTCTACGGGCAACCTAATAACATGTAAATCAGATTAGCTTACTAGCATAGCTGACTAATTTACTCAAAATAATCAAATAACTGACAATGCTTCTGTTATACAATGAAAACTAAGATCTGTCAAACCTCTTCTGAATATGAAATACAAAAATTTCAATAAAATAAAATGCTAATCATGCAACCAACTGTCTTATTCATTCAAATACATTTTAGCCCATAATACTGATTAACTCATGTACAACCTACTAAGGTACTATTTTACTGAATCAATCTTAACCACTTAATAAGTATCCCTATTTGATAAAAAGTCTTAGCAGGGCAGTTTATGCAAAATATATTACTGTGATTCTTTACCATTTTCACACATTTGCCCAAACAAACACCTTTTACCAGCATACCACCTTTCCTCCCCTATGGAAACAATCCAACAAACATCTGATAGAGCACTTGCTTGGTGGTAAACAAGTTCTACCTTCAAAAATAAGGTGTAATCAAGTAGATATCTAAAGCACACAAAACAATGACAAAATAAATACATGCATTCATGATCTAACAAGCACTATACAACTGCCCTCCCAATCACTTCATAAGCATGTACAATTTGCCCTTTATTGTTTGAGTTGTGAAAACCAGCGATCCCTCAAGCATTACAAACACTACTTCAACATATCAAATTGTCCCTCATGCACAAAATGAAAGAATATGTCGGAAAGACACTGAAGTCTTTTTAGACAAGATAAACTTTTACATTCTTCATTCTTTTGTAAAGCCCTTTTCATGCTGAAGTAACCCAATAAGTCTTGGGTTTAGGGAAATATACTTCTTTTCAGCTTACAGTATGTTTCTGCAGTCATACTCAGGAGACTAGAAACCTGAGAGGACCCTGAGTGGTTACTAAGCAATCTATCATTTTTATACAATATCAGGACCACTTCACCACAGAGGACTAGGGATATAACCCAGGACCCCTAAATCCAGTCAAATATGAAATATTTTCATGATACCACGACTAACCAATTCTCCAAGATTATGTAAGAATCCTGTCTTTAGATTAACTGTCTATATCTATATTTCTGATGCCCGTTCCATACAAGAACTCCAATCAAGGCAGTGGCCACAGCAAAGGTGTTTCACCTATCTCTTTCCTTACATACCTCCCTCACATATAACCATTCTAAGAATTCTTCCATTATTTCCCTTCCTTCAGCTCAATTTCCCATTGTGAAAAGTTGTCTTCCTCAGCTACCAACCTCTTTAATCATACTATCATATACTAATTTGTTCTCAAAACCTCTTACTGTGAAAGATTTGAGAAAGCAACCATTTTACCAAAATTTACGACAATTGAAATCTGGTGTTCAGCACATAGAACATTTCAGTAGCCAAACCAGATAATTTCTTCAAAAAACTTCAAATCACCAAGAGAAAAAACTCTCTTTGACAAAATTCAAACTTTTTTAAACACAAACATACTTTTGCACATTAAGAATCTCTCAAAATAAATATCTTTCCATAAAAATATTTAACGTTACTGTTAAAATAAGAATCTGCTTATTAATAGAACATCCAATTTTTGAAACCATGAGCTGGATATGCTGCCTATCTATCTTATATATATATATATATATATATATATATATATATATTATATATCTCTGATGCCTTTTCCAACTAGAATTCCCTCATGAGGATCACCATGGCAATAGAGTCTTCATAACTAGTAGACTCCAGAGCTGCTACCATGCTTTACATAATGGAAATGGCACCATAATCAAGTAAAACAAACAACTCTTTCTTCATCATTTTATAGTTATCACCACTATTTGGATATGGGTCTGTTTATTTTTGTCCTGAAATTACAAACAAACACACACACAAAAAAAGAGGACAATACTTACAAGAACAATAATATATGTTTGCGGTTGCTTTTCTCGAATAGTATGACATATTTCTGTGATACCTCCAGCTACTTCCCCAGCTGAATGACCATGATTATTTGTCCCCACCAACACCACAACAGCCTGTAAGATAATAACCAACACATGTTATCTAACTTTTAAGACCATAAACTATTTGTAATCTGTCAACCCATGTTATCTGTAACTCTAATATGCTACCACCACAACTACCCACTAAAGACCAACTAATCATGTATATAATGTACTCAACTATGCTCACAAACCAACTTTTTATTCTGTCTCCAATCTTTTTATACAAAAAAAAATCTAAATAATATACACATGTGGTGTCTTCTTCAAATTTATACCAGCAGGCATTTGTACACACAGCACACCGATTCCCTTTCCAAATCCAAATAAACACCTTACTACTGATGGTCAAATGTGTAATTGTCCTCATGTGCAGTATGCCATCCACTTGATACAAGACAGATTTTGCCACTTAATATCCTATCTACTTAAATATATTAATACCTTACAGGGTCCTTTACAAAGATAATGTTACATGCAAATAAAACAGATTCATGCATGCAAGATAGTTCATTATCTATGTCATTACAATAGCCTTACTCATAAAGGAATGTGTTGGGAGATGTCTGATAAGAGCAACATGGGTGTACTAGCTTCGAGTGAAATTAAGTTGAAGGGAAAGGGTTAGATTGGCCTGGAAATATTCAGAGGTAAAGTGTGAAATGCTAGCAAAGGAGACAGCAGCATTTCAGATGAAGTGAGATCATGTTAAAAAGCATAAGGAGAGAAGTTCTGGAGTGGTGTGGATGAGAAAACTAAATTGTGAGAGATACGTGACTGTCAGAGATCACGTAACTGGTAGCAACATGAGTAATGAGATGGATGCTCTCTAAGAAGAGCTGAGTTAGTGCTTTGCCAATCTTGATGCATGAGATGGAATCCTCATGGCACGGGGTCTGAATGCATGAGTGGGTAATATGACGGTTGAGGACATAATTGCAAGGCATGGCATACCCAGACTTCATGCAAATAGTAAACAAAGTGATGAGCTGTACACTTAAAAAGGGAAAGATGGTTGGGAATATGTGTTTTGAAATGTGATGCATGTATAAATTTAAGTTGATGATACATTCTTCATTAGATAATAAAACCTGCTCTCTGATTTTTTTTTGTTTTTTGTAAATTGCACCTAATCATCCACTAGTTAAAATCTAATTATCATATTAAGAAAGTACTGAAGAATGTGGGCTCATTTACAAAAATCTCAAACTTTTGGTCCAGATAATCAATTCCTGTACATTCCCAATTACTGTCTCTACAAAAATGAAAAACTAACATACAAATCTTCCAACACATATATCAAACAATAAACATTCATAATCTTTTATGTTCAACATGGTATTCTTCTTGTGCATCATCAACATACTGATGATGCTAAAAGTCAACCATAAGCTTCTAATCATACCTTTGGTTTTATATACTCCAATTCTCCATTCCGAAGTCGCCAAAGGACATGTTGTGTTTGGTCGCCCCCAATACCAAAGTTCAGACTATGCATTGGAGCAAACCACTTCTCCCAGAGGTCTGTAGACTGAAGGTTTGCCACTAATGAGTCTCCCACAAACACCACATCAGGCTCCATTTCTCGTGCTTGATTAACGAACCTGTTATGCTGAAATTTTTATACCAAATTTAATCATTTCCTATTCAAAGAAAGCCTGCACAGCAATGAGTTCATACGAATGATTCCTATATCAGTGCAAAGCCTGTTCCTTATACTATATAAAAACTTGGTTTTCATGACTATGTTGGAAAAATATGATGAAAGTGATGTACACAAATATAAACATGGTTGTCTCTCTTCTAATTTCCTTAGGAGTGACCTAGGACACTGCACTATGCAATGATATTTTAAAACATGGACTTTTCCAGTAGCTCGAAATGCAAACTTTCATTCTGCTATGCAAAAAATTTAGTTAGATCCTAACTTGGGGATGTCAACTTGGTTTGGGTCCCCGTACAAGATGACATACTGAGAAACAGAAAGTGTACAAAGAATGGCAACAAAACAACCCAAAATGAAAAACCTCATGTTGAGAAAAGAAACTGCTGTAGCAAAATTAATGATGTATATGTGTTGAAGTATAAAAAAAAAGAAAGCAAGCACAGACAAAATGAGAGTTTACATTTCTGAAACTATCAATAGACAGCTCAGTGGCCTATTGATAGGAAAATGTTTGATAACTTTATCACAGAAGGCTAAAACATTACTCCAACAAAATTTGCATAACCTAACAATGGCCAAAACATAGAAAACCTTACCAGGACATTTATTTAAAATACCAGACAAACATCAGTACTTAAAGAAATCATTAAAAAAATATTGAGATCAGAGACTCTTGCATGATGATTTGGAAAAAAAAAATACAAGGATACAAATGAAAATTAAGACTAACGATACAGTCTGGTGAAGGTAGACCTCAGGGAGACTGCACTTTGAGAAATTCTCAACAGCATCCTTCCATATTCTATAAGCAGCATAAAATAAGAAAAATGAAATAAAAGTATACCTACATATCTATCTATATATATAAATATATATATATATATATATATAGATATATATATTTGTCAACTCAATCAAAGTAAAAATTATATTGCTATCTTTGTGTATATAAGGCCATGTTGGCCCACATGGTGCTGCAGGAATAGCTCATGACTGTGTATGTGGGATGTCCAGGGAAAGTGATGAACTACTATGATACTACGACTCGTGTGAGTGAGTGTATATGGTCATTAGGGAAGGTATGGAGCTGTTATTCGGGTCCTTAAGAGCAGAGACAGCACTGGGGCTTGTGTGGGTGGGTGTGTACGGTGGTCAGGGAAGATCAGGAGCAGTGAACCATAACTCTATAATCAGGGACAGTACTGCCACGTCTGGTATTCATGGATGCTCTAGAACACACTTATGCTAGACGGTGTGAGGTGAGACAGTTCAGTTCTCCAGGAATGCAGCCTAAAGTTGGCTGAAGCTGTGTCACACGTTCCATGACCTCCTATAATGACTCTCTCGTGAATGTTGTTTAAATCATAATGTCATTATCCTATATCTACACTGCTTCCAACCCAAATCCATAATATAACAAAGTTTCTCATGCAAGCCAACAGAGCAGTCATGAAACTATGACAATCCTGGTGAGGCAGTGTCCAGGCTGCTGGTCCCCGCCCTGCTGAGCACCCACCATGCTGAGCCAGCGCCCATCCCCCTGCACATCCTCTAGGGGCGTGGGCACCGCTGCTGGGTTCATCCTGACGACACCAGGACCACCGAAGCTGGTCTCCAACACCAAACTGGCCAATTAACTCCACCAACACCCAGATCACTATGGCACCAACGAGCGTTACTCTCACTCAGCCGATGACAACTGCTCTGGCGAGTTGTAGCCAAGCCAAGCGCCACGGTTGCCATGGATATAGCCAGAGCTGCTAATGCCAACTGCTAACGAAATGAAAGAATTATTAATTGAAATAACAATAAACCAGAAACAACACTAAAGTTTTTATAGAATAATCTGATAAGAAAAATGCTGGAGATTACTGTGATACATATGAATGTATTACAAGTCATAACAGTGATGAAAGTTTTCGGTTCAAAAACCTTTATTTCGCATTATCTGATAAAGTTGAGAAACAAGCATCAAATATTCTTAAAATTAACATTCTTTCAGACCATTAAGGGTAATGAAGCTTCGTAAACTGATTACAAAGGACAGTATATAAACTGATCGGTGTTTGCTGTGAACCATGAGAGCAATTATACACACCTTGGTACATACCAGGCTATGTTATTATACAGTAGTCACTCACCTGCCAATAATGAGGATAGGTTACATATTGTATTATTGATTATTAGGGAGGCATCCTCTTCTTGGTTATTTGTGTTTAAAACAGAGGCAATCAATATAGTCTCTATGGCAATGCATGAATAAAGAATTTTTTCATTCTTCCTTTATATGTAACATCTAGGTGAGGTGTTTCAGGGGAAACATCAATAAACTACTGAATCATGTTAATAACGATGAGATACATTTTGGCGAAAATAGCCATTTAGCCAACGCAACAAAGATGGCGGCAGTGGCATTTGTTTTTCATGTCTATACATAAGATTACACCACTGAAGCTGTTATCTTTCCCCATATACGTATATATATGATTAGATATATAAGTGGGTATATATTGTTTATACATATGTATCAAATCTGCATAATTCCAGTATATAACTTGTAAATATAGGGGAAGATGTCGGTAATATAATTCTAGACGTTTAGTGGAACAATATGCAATGTGCTCATATAAAGGTTTATTGAAAATTAAGGCAGACCCTTTCCCTTTATCATTTACATACATCAGCCAAGACTAATTACTTGTCATTGTGTGACCTTGTTTAATTACTGTCTTGAAGGTTTGTTACATTGCGTATGACAACGTATACTCTGACGACTTATCTCTAACCCACTCAGTACATCGACTCAACACCTTGAACACAGTGACAACCTTTTGAGTACGACCAATTGACCCTCCGAGTACGATGACTTAACCCCCGAGTACAATGACTTGTCATCGTACACCTGGGTTCAAAGTCATCGTACTCAAACGTTTTAGTCGTCGAACTCAGTGGCTTAAGTTCTCGTACTTATGGTGTGAATCATGTTTTCTAATATGTCATTTGCAGAACCTAAGGGCGCGTAAGTTTGAATTTAAATAAGCTAGCAGTAACTCGTCCAAACTTCAGAGGAATTAAAACGAGGAGAGTTTTACATTAGTGTATGTAATGTCTTTATACTGATGTGAGTACACATACAAACCCATGTATTTCACGTTAAACCTATAGCCAATTGTCGACCAGCTCCGAGGGGAGCATGATCAGCTAGGTTGGATGCGGGCCAACTGCATCAGGATTCAATAATATCTTGCTGTTCCGTGCTGACAAATGGTCAGCAACGGTAACCTCTACACAAAAGAGGCCCCTTGAGCACGACGGTGAAATACGGGTATGATAATCTGCCCTCTGACCTAAGAATCTGGTCAAAGGCCAGGCCATTATTCCCAAAGGCTGGACTGTCGTGTTCAGCACGTTAAAAAAGAAAATTTCCCATTATTGCCACATCAAAGGTACTTTCAAAGCAGGTTTCGACTCCCGTAACTCTCCTAATGTTACTGTGAAACGCACACAAAGCTTACTCAGTGCCTTCATAGAAAAAAGCGTTGATCTACCGTTCCTTTAGTATAGTTCCTCCCATGAGGTGCTCTGTCCTCCTGATCATGCTCACAAGATGACCAAACAAATCTTCTCAATAAGTCAGTAGACCTTAACTTAAAATCTGCTTGGACACCCCCCGACGGCACTGTATGACCAGATGTAGGACCGTGATATTGTAACAGTTACTGATGTTGCTTCTCATAGTTTCTATGAAGCGACCACCTACTCAGGGATTGACCGTTATCATATGATATGATCCTTCGTTTCCTCGTTCAACAAAACTGTGATATTTCAGTCTCATATCTTTCCCTATTCCTGTAACCTTCCTA
>JAUUDZ010421164.1:0-14344 GCA_032361705.1 Panulirus versicolor | reverse complement strand
TAGGATACAAGAGGACATCACAGGGTGCAAGAGTTTATCAAAGGGTGCAGGAGAACACCACAGGATGTAGGACACCATAGGGTGCAGGAGAACTCCAAAGGGTGCAGGCGGATACCATAGGATGTAGGAGGACACCATAGGGTGCAGGGGAACATCATAGCGTGCAGGAAAATACCATAGGGTGTAGGAAGATACCGTAGATTGCAGTAGGACATCAGAAAGTATAGGATACCATAGGGTGCAGGAGGACATCATAGGATGCAGGAGGACACGATAGGGTGCAGAAGGACACCATAGGATGCAGGAGGACATCATAGAATGCAGGAAGACATCAGAGGGTGTAGGACAGCATAGGGTGCAGGAGGACATTATAGGATGCAAGAAGGCACCATAGGATGCAGGAGTACACCATAGGGTGCAGGAGGTCATCACAGGGTACAGGAGGACATCAAAGGATATAGGACGCCATAGGGTGCAGGAGGACATCACAGGGTGTATGACACCATAAGGTGCAGGAGGACACCATAGGATGCAGGTAGACATCATAGGATGCAGGAGGACACAATGAGGGTGCAGGAGAACATCGTAGAGTGCAGGAGGACACGATAGGATGCAGGTAAACATCATAGGATGCAGGAGGACACCATATGATGCAAAAAGACACCATAAATTGTAGGAGGACATCACAGTGTGTAGGACATCATAGGGTGCAGAAGGACACCATAGAATGCAAAAGGACATCAGAGGGTGTAGGACAGCATAGGGTGCAGGAGGACATCGCAGGGTGGAGGAGGACATCACAGGGTGTCGGACATCATAGGATGCGCGAGGACACAATAGGGAGCAGGAGGACACCATAGGATGCAGGAGGACGGAATAGAATGCAAGATACACCATAGGGTGCAGGAGGACAGAATAGAATGCAGGATACACCATAGGGTGCAGGAGGACATCATGAGATGCAGTAGGACACCATAAGATGCAAGAGGACACCATAGGTTGCAGAAAGACACCATTAAATGCAGGAAGACATCACAGTGTGTAGGACATCATAGAGTGCGGGAGGACATCATAGAATGCAAGAGGACATCACAGGTTGTAGGACAGCATAGAATGCAGGAGGACATCACAGTGTGTAGGACATCATAGGGTGCAGGAGGACACGATAGGGTGCAAGAGGACATCCTAGGATGCAGGAGGACATAATATAATGCAAGATACACCATAGGGTGCAGGAAGACACCATAGGATGCAGGAGGACATCACAGGATGTAGAACATCATAGGGTGCAGGAGGACATCACAGGGTGTAGGACATCATAGAGTACAGGAGGACATTATAAGGTGCAGGAAGACACCATAGATGGAAGAGGACACCTTATGATGTAGGAGGATATCACAGAGTGCAAGAGGAAATCAGGGTGCAGGAGGACATCACAGCGTGTAGGACATCAGAGGTTGCATCAGGACACCAAAGGGTGCAGGAGGATATTATAGCCTGCAGGAGGACACCATTGGATGCAGGAAGATACCATAAGTTGCAGGAGGACATTATAGGGTGCAGGAGGACACCATAGGGTGCAGGTCGATATCATACGTTGTAGGAAAATATAGAGTGCAGGAAGACATCACATGGTGTAGGACACCATAGGGTAGAGGAGGACATCATGGGGTGCAGAGGGACATCATAGGGTGTAGGAAGACACCATAGGGTGTAGGACACCATAGCGTATAGGATTCCATAGGGCGCAGGAAAACATCATAGGGTGCAGGAGGACATCATAGGGTTTAGGAAAACATTAAAGGGTGCAGGAGGATATCGGAGGGTTTAGGACACCATAGGGCGCAGGAGGACATCATAGGGTGCAAGAGGACATCATAGATTGCAGAAGGAGACAGTAGGATGCAGGAGGGCATCACATGGTGTAGGACATCATAGGGTGCAGGAGAACATCATAGAATACAGGAGGACATCACTGGGTGTAGGACAGCATAGGGTGCAAGAGGATATTAAAGGGTGCAGGAGGACACCATAGGGTGCAGGACACCATATGATGCAAGAGGACATCAGAGGTTGCAGGAGTTCATTACAGGGGGTAGGAGGATATCACGGGATGTAGGACACCATAGGGTGCAGGAGAACTCCATAGGGTGCAGGTAGACAATATAGGATGCACCATTGGGTGCAGGACAACATCATTAAGTTCCGGGGGACACCATAGGATGCAGGTAGACATCATAGGATGCAGGAGGACACCATAGGGTGCAGAAAGACACCATGAAATGCAGGAAAACATCACAGGGTGTTGGACATCATAGGGTGCAGGAGGACACCATAGGCTGCAGGAGGACATAAAAGAATGCAAAAAAACACCATAGGGTGCAGAAAAACATCATGGGGTGCAGGAGGACATCACAGGGTTTAGGAAGACATTATAGGGTGCAGGAGGATATCGGAGGGTTTAGGACACCATAGGGTGCAGGAAGACATTATAGGGTGCAAGAGGACATCATAGAGTGCACAAGGATACAATAGGATGCAGGAGGGTATCACATGGTGTAGGACATCATAGGGTGCAGGAGAACATCATAGGATACAGGAGGACATCACAGGGTGTAGGACAGTATAGGGTGCAAAAGGATATTATAGGGTGCAGGAGGACACCATGGGGTGCAGAAGGACACCATAGGATGCAAGAGGACATCAGAGGTTGCAGGAGTTCATCACAGGGTGCAGGAGGACATTACAGGGTGTAGGACACCAAAGAGTGCAGGAGAACTCCAGAGGGTGCAGGTGGATACCACAGGATGCAGCAGGACACCATAGGGTGCAGGAGAACAACATAGAGTACAGGAGGACACCATAGGATGCAGATAGACATCATAGAATGCAGGACACCATAGGGTGCAGAAAGACACCATAAATTGCAGGAGGACATCACAGTGTTTTGGACATCATAGGGTGCTGGGGAACATCATAGAATGCAAGAGAACATCACAGGGTGTAGGACAGCATAGGGAGCAGGAGGACACAATAGGGTGCAGAATGACACCATAGGATGCAAGAGGACATCAGAGGCTATAGGAGTTCATCACAGGGTGCAGGAGGACAGCATAGGGTGTAGGACACTATAGGGTGAAGGAGAGCTCCATAGGGTGCAGGTGGATACCATAGGATCAGGACATCATAGGGTGAAGAGGAACATCATAGTGTGCAGGAGAATACCATAGGGTGTAGGCAGATACCATAGGATGCAGTAGGACATCAGAAGGTGTAGGACACCATAGGATGCAGGAGGACACGATAAGGTGCAGAAGGACGCCATAGGATGCAGGACATCACAGGGTGTAGGGCATCATAGGGTGCAGGAGGACATCACAGAGTGTATGACACCATAGGGTGCAGAACATCAGAGGGTGCAGGACACCATAGGATGCAAGTAGACATCATAGGATGCAGGAGGACACCATAGGGTGCAGAAAGACACCATAGGATGCAGGACATCACAGGGTGTAGGACATCATAGGGTGCAGGAGGACATCATAGAATGCAAGAGGACATCACAGGTTGTAGGACAGCATAGGGTGCAGGAGGACATCACAGGGTGCCGGAGGACATCATAGGGTGTAGGACATCATAGTATGCAGAAGGATACGATGGGGTGTAGGACACCATAGGATGCAGGAGGACATAATAGAATGCAAGATACAACATGGGGTGCAGGAAAACACCATAGGATGCAGGAGGATATCACAGAATGCAGAACATCATATGGTGCAGGAGGACATTACAGAGTGTAGGACATCATAGGATGCAGGAGGACATTGTAGGATACAGGGCGATTCCATAGGATGGAAGAGGATACCATATGATGCAGGAGGACATCAGAGAGTGCAAGAGGACATCACAGGGTGCAAGAGGATATTACAGAGTGTAGGACATCATAGGGTGCAGGAGGACACCATAGAGTGCAGGAGGATATTATAGCTTGCAGGAGGACACCATAGGATTCAGGAGTATACCATAGGATGCAGGAGGACTTCATAGGGTGCAGGAGGACACTATAGGGTGCAGGAGGATATCATACGGTGTAAGAAAATATCATAGAGTGCAGGAAGACATCACATGGTGTTGGACAACATAGGGTAGAGTAGGACATCATAGGGTTCAGAAGGACATCAAAGAATGTAGGACACCATAGGGTGCAGGAGAACATCATAGGATGCAGGACATCATAGGGTGTAGAAAGGCACCATAGGGTGCAGGAGGACATCGGAGGTTGTAAGACACCATACAGTGCAGGAGGACATCATAGGGTGCAAGAAGACACCATAGGGTGCGGAAGGACACAATAGGATGCAGTAGGACATCCCAGGGTACAGGACATCCTAGGGTGTAGGAGAGCATCATAGAATGCAGGACATCTCAGGGTGTAGGACAGCATAGGGTGCAGGAGGACATCAGAGGGTGTAGTACATCTTAGGGTAAAGGAGGACATTATTGGATGAAGGAAGACACCTTAGGATGCATGAGTACATCATAGGGTGCAGGAGGACATCACAGGGTACAGGAAGACATCACAGGTTGTAGGACATCATAAGATGCAGGAGGAAACATAGGGCGCAGGAGGATATCATAGGCTGCAGGAGGACACCACTGGGTGTAGGAGGACATCATAGGGTGCGGGAAGACATCATAGGGTGTAAGACACCAAAGGGTACAGGAGAACATCATAGGGTGCAGGAGGACATCATAGGGTGTAAGAAGACAACATAGGTGCAGAAGGACTTCAGAGGGTGTAGGACACCATAGGGTGCAGGGGGATATCATTGGGTGCAGAATACCATAGGGTGTAGGAAGAATTCATAGGATGCAGAGCACCATAGGGTGCAGGAGAATGTCATAAGGTGCAGGAGGACACCATAGGGTGCAGGAGGACATCAGAGGGTATGGGACACCAAAGGGTGAAGGAGGACATCATAGGATGCAGGAGGAGGCCATAGGTTGCAGGAGGACACCATAGGATGCAAGAGGACACCATGGGGGCAGGAGGATATCACAGGGTGAAGGAAGACTCCATGGGGGCAGGAGGATATCATAGGGTGAAGGAAGACACCATAGGGTGCAGGAGGACACCATAGGGTGTAGGAGGACATTATAGGATGCAGGGGTCACCTTAGGATGCAAGAGGACACCACAGAATGTAGGAGAACATCATAGAGTGCAGGAGGACATCATAGAATGCAAGAGGACACCAATGGTGCAGGAAGATACCATAAAGTGCAGGAGGATATTATAGGGTGTAGGATGACATAAGGTGCAGAACATCCCAGCGGGCAGGAGGACATCATAGGGTATAGGACATCATAGGATGCAGGGCACCATAGAGTGCAGGAGGACATTATAGTATGCGGGAGAACACCAAAGAATTAAGAAGGACACCATAGGATGCCGGAGGACATCATAGGGTGCAGGACATTAGTGGTGGAGGAGGACATCACAAGATGTAGGATATCATAGGGCGCAGGAGGACACCATAGGGTGCAGGAGGATATAATAGGGTGTAGGAAGACATCATAGGGTGCACGAGGACATCACAGGGCGTAGGACACCATAGGGTGCAGGAAGACATCATGAGGTGCAAGAGAACATTAGAGGGTGTAGGACATCATAGGGTGCACGAGGACATCACAGGGCGTAGGACACCATAGGGTGTAGGACATCACGAGGTGCAAGAGAACATTAGAGGGTGTAGGACACCATAGGGTGTAAGACACCATAAGGTGCAAGAAGACATCATAGGATGCAGGTGACACCATAGGATGCAGGTGGACATCATAGGGTGCAGAAGGACACCATAGGGTGTAGGAGAAATCCATAGGGTGCAGGCGGATATCACAGGGTATAGGACACCGTAGGGTGCAGGAGGACATCATCCGATGCAGGAGAACACCCTATGGTGTAGAAGGACACCACTGGATGGAGGACACCATAGGGTGCAGGAGGATATCATAGGTTGCAGGAGGACATCATAGGGTGCAGAAGGACACCATAGGATGCAGAAGGACGTCATAGCATGAAGGAATTCATAGGATGCAGGAAGACACCATATGGTGCAGGAGGACATCATAAGTGCAGAAGGACATCATAGGGTGCAGGAGGGCACCGTATGCTGTAGGAGGACACCATAGGATGCAGGGGGAAATCATACGATGAAAGTAGTCACCCTAGGTTGCAAAAGGAAACCATATGGTGTAGGAGGACATCATAGGGTGCAGGAGGACATCATAGGGTGCAGGAAGACAGCAAGAGCGCAGGAGGACACCAAAGGGTGCAGGAGGACACCATAAGATACAGAAGGACACCATAGGGTGCAGGAGGACATTATAGGGTGTGGGACACTACAGGATACAGAAGGACATCATAGGGTGCACAAGGAAACCATAAGGTGTAGGAGGACATCATTGGGTGCAAGAGGACATCACAGGATTTAGGACACCAAAGGGTGCGGGAGGACATCATAGGGTGCTGGAGGACTTCAGTGGGTGTAGGAGGACACCATAAGGTGCAGGAAGACATTACAGTGTGTAGGACACCATAGGGTGCAGGAAGATATCATAGGCTGCAGAACACCATAGGATGTATGGGGAATTCATAGGATGTAGGAAGACACCAGAGGGAGCAGAACATCATAGGGTGCAGGGGGACACCATAAGATGTAGTAGAACACCAAAGGAGGCAGGAGGACATCACAGTTTGTAGGACACCATAGGATGCAGAAGGACATCATAGGATGCATAAGGACACCATAGGGTGCAGGAAGACACAATAGGATGCAGGAAGACTACATAGGGAGCAGGAAGACATCATAGGGCGCAGAACATCATACGGTGCAGGACACCATAAGATGGAGGAGGACATCGTAGGATGCAGGAGGACATCATAGGATGCAGGAGGACATCATAATTGTAAGAGGACACCATAGGATGCAGGAAGATATCACAGGGTGTAGGACACCAGAGGGTGCAGGATAACATCATAGGGTGCAGTAGAACAGCATAGGGTGTAGGAGGAATTCATAGGAAACAGGAGGACACCATAGGGTGCAGGAGGACATTATAGGGTGCAGGAGGACACCATAGGGTGTAGGAGGACATTATAGTGAGCAGGAGGACACCATACGATGTAGGACATCAAAGGGAGCAGGAGGACAACATAGGGTTCAGGATGGTATCATAGGGTGTAGAAAGACACCATATGGTGCAGGAGGACATCACAGGGTTCATGACACCATAGGGTGCAGGAGGACATCATCGGGTGGAGAAGGATACCATAAGGTGTAGGAGGATACAATAGGGTGAAGGAGGACATCACAGGGTGTAGGAAACCATAAGGTCCAGGAGGACATCATAAGATGAAGGAAAACACCATAGGGTTAGGGAGGAATTTATAAGATGCAGAAGGACACAATAGGGTTCAGGAAAACATCTTAGGGTGCAAGAGGACACCATGAGGGATAGGAGGACACCATAGGTTGCATTAGAACACCATAGGATTCAGGAAAAGATCACAGTTTGTAGGACACCATAGGAAACAGAGGGACATCATAGGGTGCAGGAGGACACCATAAGGTGTAGGAGAACACCATAGGGTGCAGGAGGACATCAGTCGATGCAGGAAAACACCCTATGGTGTAGGACACCATAGGGTGCAGGAGGACATCAGAGTTTGCAGGAGAACATCATAGGGTGCAGGAGGACACCATAGGATGCAAAAAGACGTCATAAGATGAAGGAGGACTCCATAGGATGCAGGAAGACACCATATGGTGCAGGAGGACATCATAGGTGCAGATGACATCATAGGGTGCAGGAGGACATGCAGGCTGCAGGAGGACACCATAGAATGCAGGAGGAAATCATAGGATGAAGGAGGTCGCCCTAGTTGCACAAGAAAACCATATGGTGTAGGAGTATATCATGGGGTGCAGTAGGACATCATAGGGTGCAAGAGGACAGCGAGAGTGTAGGAGAATACCATAGGGTGCAGGATGACACCATAAGATATAGGAGGACACCATAGGGTGCAGGAGGACATTGTAGGGTGTGGGACACTACAGGATACAGAAGGACATCATAGGGTGCACAAAGAAACCATAAGGTGTAGGAGTACATCATAGGGTGCAAGAGGACATCACTGGGTTTAGGACACCAAAGGATGCAGGGGACATCATAGGATGCAGGAGGACTTCAGTGGAAGTAGGACACCGTAAGGTATAGGAGGACATTAAAGGGTGTAAGACACCATAGGGTGCAGGAAGATATCATGGGGTGCAGAACACCATAGGGTGTATAAGGAATTTACAGGATGTAAGAGGACACCAGAGGATGCAGAATATCACATGGTGCAGGGGGACACCAGAGGGTGCAGAACATCATAAGGTGCAGGGGACACCATAGGATGTAGTAGGACACCAAAGGAGACAGGAGGACATCACAGTTTGTAGGACACCATAGGGTACAGGAGGACATCATAGGATGCAGAAGGACACCGTAGGGTGCAGGAAGACACCATAGGATGCAGGAGGACTACATAGGGAGCAGGAGGATATCAAAGGGCGCAGAACATCATAGGGTGCAGGAGGACACCATAGGATGGAGGAGGACATCGTAGGATGCAGGAAGACATCATAGGATGCAGAAGGACACCATGATTGTAGGAGGACACCATAGTATGCAGGAAGCTATCACATGGTGTAGGACACCAAAGGGTACAGGAAGACATTATATGGTGCAGGAGGACACCATAGGATGTAGGACATTATAGGGAGCAGGAGGACAAAGGGTGCAGGATGATATCGTAGGGTGTAGAAAGACACCATATGGTGCAGGAGGACATCACAGGGTGCATGACACCATAGGGTGCAGGAGGACATCATAGGGTAGAGAAGGATACCATAAGGTGTAGAGGACACAGTAGGGTGAAGGAGGACATCACATGGTGTAGGAAACCATATGGTGCAGGAGGACATCATAGGATGAAGGAAAACACCACAGGGTCTAGGAGGAATTCATAAGATGCCGGAGGACACAATAGGGTTTAGGAAAACATCGTAGGGTGCAAGAGGACACCATAAGGGGTAGGAAGACACCATAGGTTGCATTAGAACACCATAGGAAGCAGGAAGAGATCACAATTTGTAGGACACCATAGGGAACAGAAGGACATTATAGGGTGCAGGAGGACACCATAAAGTGTAGCAGAACACAATAGGGTGCAGGAGGATATCACAGGGTATAGGACACCATAGGGTGCAGGAGGACATCACCCGATGCAGGAAAACACCCTACGGTGTAGGAAACCATAGGGTGCAGGAGGACATCATAGTTTGCAGGAGGACATCATAGGGTGCAGGAGAACACCATAGGATGCAAAAGGACTTCATAGGATGAAGGAAAAGTTCATAGGATGCAGGAAGACACCATATGGTGCAGGAGGACATCATAGGTGCAGAAGGACATTGTAGGGTGCAGGAGGACACGCAGGCTGCAGGAGGACACGCAGGCTGCAGGAGGACACCATGGGATGCAGGAGGAAATCATAGGGTGAAGGAGGTCACCCTAGGTTGCACAAGGAAACCATATGGTGTAGGAGTATATCATAGGGTGCAGGAGGATATCATAGGGTGCAAGAAGACAGCAAGAGTGCAGGAGGACACCATAGGGTGCAGGAGGACATTATAGGGTGTTTGACACCACAGGATATAGGACATCATATAGTGCACAAGGAAACCATAAGGTGTAGGAGGACATCATAGGGTGCAAGAGGACATCACAGGGTTTAGGACACCAAAGGATGCAGGGGGACATCATAGGGTACAGGAGGACTTCGGTGGGTGTAGGAGGATACCATAAGGTGCAGGAGGACATTACACGGTGTAAGACACCGTAGGGTGCAGGAAGATATCATAGGCTGCAGAACACCATAGGGTGTATGAGGAATTCACAGGATGTAGGACACCAGACAGTGCAGAACATCATAGGGTGCAGGGGACACCAGAGGGTGCACAACGTCATAGGGTGCAGAGGGACCCCATAGGATGTAGTAGGACACCAAATGAGGCAGGAGGACATCACAGTTTGTAGGACACCATAGGATGCAGGAGGATATCATAGGATGCAGGACACCATAGGGTGCAGGAAGACACCATAGGATGCAGGGCAACATAGGGAGAAGGAGGACATTATAGGGCTCAGTAGAACATCATAGGTTGCAGGAGGACACCATAGGATGGAGGAGGACATCGTAGGATGCAGGAGGACATCATAGGATGCAGAAGGACACCATAATTGTAGGAGGACTCCATAAGATGCGGGAAGATATCACAGGGTGTAGGACACCAGAGGGTGCAGGAGGACATCATAGGGTGCAGGAGAGCAGCATAGGGTGAGGAGGAATTCATAGGAAACAGGACACCATAGGGTGCAGGAGGACATTATAGGGTGCAGGAGGACACCATAGGATGTAGGACATCATAGGGAGCAGGAGGACAACATAGGGTGCAGGATGATATCATAAGGTGTAGAAAGACACTATAGGGTGCAGTAGGACATCAGAGGGTGCATGACACCATAGGGTACAGGACATCATAGGGTGGAGAAGGATGCTATAAGATGTAGGAGGACACCATAGGGTGAAGGAGGACATCACAGGGTGTAGGAAACCATATGGTGCAGGAGGACATCAAAGGATGCAGAACACCATAGGCTCAAGGAGGAATTCATAGGATGCAGGACACAATAGGGTGCAGGAAAATATCTTAGGGTGCAAGAGGACACCATAAGGGGTATGAGACACCATAGGGTGCAGAACACCATAGGATGCAGGAAGATCTCATAGTTTGTAGGACACCATAGGAAACAGATGGATATCATAGAATGCAGGAAGATATCACAGTTTGTAGGACACCATAGGAAACAGATGGATATCATAGGATGCAGGAGGACACCATAGGATGCATGAGGACATCATAGAATGCAAGAGGACACTGTAGGATGCAGGAAGGCATCATAAGGTGCAGGAGGGTATCATAAAGTGCAGGAGGACACCATAGGGTGCAGGAGAATATCACAGGATGTAGGAGGACACTATAGGGTGCAGGAGGACGCCATAAGGTGTAGGAGGACATCATTGGGTGAAGGAGGACACCATAGGGGATAGAAGTACACCAGAGGTGCAGGAAGACACCATAAGATGCAGGAGAACATCATAGGGTGCAAGAGGATATCATAGGGTGCAGAAGATACTATAGGGTGCAGGAGGACTCCATAGGGTGCAGGAAGATCACCTTAGGGTGCAGGAGGACACCATAAAGTGTAGAAAGACAACATAGGATGCAGGAGGACATCAGATAATGCAATAGGAAACCAAAGGTGCAGATGGACACCATAAGGTGCAGGAGGAAATCATAGGGTGGAGGATATCGCAAGGTGCAGGACGTCACAGAGTGTAGGGCATCATAGGGTGCAGGACACCATAGGGTGCAGGAGGACATAATAGTATGCAGGAAGACACCAAAGGATGAGGGAGGACACCACAGGATGCAAAGGACATCATAGGGTACAGGAGGACATTAGAGGTTCAGGAGGACATCACATGATGTATGACATCATGGGGTGCAGGAGGACACCATAGGGTGCAGAAGAATACCATAGGGTGTAGAAAGACATCATAGTGTGCACGAGGACATCACAGAGTGTAGGACACCATAGGATGCAGGACATCATAGGGTGCAGGAGAACATCACTGAGTGTAGGACACCATAGGGTGCAGGAGGACATCATAGGATGTAGGTGGCACCATAGGGTGCAAGAGGATATCATAGGGTGCAAGAGGACAGAAGAGGGAATAGGAGGACACCCTAGGGTGCAGGAGGACATCAAAGGGTATAGGACACCATAGTGTGCAGGAGCACATCATCCGATGTAGTAGAACGCCATATGGTGCAAAGGGACACCATAGGATGGAGGACACCATAGGGTGCAAGAGGGCATCATAGGCTGCAGGAGGACATCATAGGATGCAAGAGGACACCATATAATGCAGAATGACATCATAGGATGAAGTAGGACATAATAGGATGCCGAAGGACACCATAAGGTGCAAAAGGACATAATAAGTTGCAGAAGGACATCATAGGGTGCAGAAGGACACCGTAGGTTGCAGGAGGAGACCATAGGGTGCAGGAGGAATTCATGTGATGCAGGAAGTCACCCTAGGGCGCACGAGGAAACCAGAGAGTGTATGAGGACAACATAGGGTGCAGGAGGACATCATAGAGTGCAAGAGGACAGGAAGAGTTCAAAAGGACACAATAGGGTGCAGGAGGACACCATAGGGTGCAGGAGGACACCATAAGGTGCAGGAGGACCCATAGGGTGCAAGAAGCCATAGGGTGCAAGAGGACACCATAGGGTGCAGGAGGATATAATAGGGTGCAGGAGGACACCAATGGATGCAAGAGATCACATGAAGCAGGACATCACAGTGTGTAGGACATCATACGGTGTAGGAAGACATCATAGGATGCAGGAGGACATTGGGGAGTGCAGGACGACATCATGGTTGCAAGAGGATATCATAGGGTGCAGGAGGACACCATAGGACGCAGAAGGACATCATAGGATAAAAGAGGAATTCATAGGATGCAGGAAGACACCACATGGTGCAGGAGGACATCTTAGGGTGCAGATGGACATCATAGGGTGCAGGAGGACACCGTAGGCTGCAGGAGGACACCATATGATGCAGAAGGAAATCATAGGATGAAGGTCACCCGAGGGTGCACAAGGAAACCATATGGTGTAGGAGGACATCATAAGGTGCAGGAGGACATCATAGGGTGCAAGAGGTCAGCAAGAGTGCAGAAAGACACGATAAGGTGCAGGACACCATAAGATGCAGGAGGACCTATAGGGTGCAGGAGGGCACCATAGGGTGCAGGGGGACATTATAGGGTGTGGGACACCACAGGATGAAAAAGGACATCATAGAGTGCACAAGGAAACCATAAGGTGTAGGAGGACATTATAGGGTGCAAGAGGACATCACAGGGTTTAGGACACCAAAGGGTGCAGGAGGACATCATAGGGTGCAGGAGGACTTTAGTTAGTATTGAAGAACACCATAAGGTGCAGGAAGACATCACAGGATGTAGGACACCATAGGGTGCAGGAAGATATCATAGGCTGCAGGAGAACACCATAGGGTGTATGAGGAATTCATAGGATGTAAGAGGACACCAGAGGGTTCAGAATATCATAGGGTGCAGGGGTACACCAGAGGGTGCAGAACATCATAGGGTGTAGGGGGACACCATAGGATGTAGTGACACACCAAAGGAGGCAGGAGGACATCACAGTTTGTAGGACACCATAGGGTGCAGGAGGACATCATAGAATGCAGGAGGACACCATAGGGTGCAGAAAGACACCATAGGATGCAGGAGAACAACATAGAGAGCAGAAGGACATCATAGGGCGGAGGAGAACACATCATGGGTGCAGGAGGATACCATAGGATGGAGGAGGACATAGTAAGATGCAGGACATCATAGGATGCAGGAGGACACCATGATTATAGGAGGACAGCAAAGGAAACAGGAAGACATCATCAGGGCGTAGAACGCCACAGGGTGCAGGAGGACATCATAGGGTGAAGAACATCAGCATAAGATGCAGGAGGAATCTATAGGAAACAGAACTCCATAGGGTGCAGGAGGATATTATAGGGTGCAGGAGGACACCATAGGATGTAGGACATCATAGGGAGCAGGAGGACAACATACAGCGTAGGATATCATAGGGTGTAGAAAGACACCAAAGGGTGCAGTAGGACATCACAGGGTGCATGACACCATATGGTGCAGGAGGACATCATAGGGTGCTGTAGAACATCATAGCGTGCAGGAGGCACCATAAAGTGCAGGAAGACACCATAGGGTGCATGAGGGTATCATAGGGTGCAGGAGGACACTTTAGGGTGTAAGAGGACATCATAGGGTGTAGGAGGACACCATTGGGTGCTGTAGGACACCATAGGATGCACGAGTACACCATAGGGTGCATGAAGACATCATAGGGTGCATGAGGACACCTTAGGGTGCAAGAGGACACCATAGGGTGCAGGAAGACACTACAGGGTGCATGAGGATATCATAGGGTGCATAAGGACACCATAAGGTGTAAGAGGACACCATACGATACAGAAAGACATCATAGTGTGCAGGAGGACACCATGGGGTGCAGGAGGACGCTATAGGGTGCTGTAGAACATCATAGCGTGC
>JAUUDZ010421153.1:0-10926 GCA_032361705.1 Panulirus versicolor | reverse complement strand
TGACTGAGGGGGGGGGGAGGTATAGGAAATATAGAAGCTGTAAAGGGTACAAAGGATTCGAGCCAGATGACACAGTTGGGAGATGCAAGGTCAACTTGGCAAGGAATGGGAGTCGATGCAAACGCCACACCTGGGGTGGAAAGGATGGTCAGGATAGAAATGAGATATCTGAGAGTGTACAGGGGAAGCAGCCTTGGAAAGCTGAGTTTCAAAGAAATCAGGGTGGGAAACAGAGAGATGTTATTCTGTAGAAGCATGTCGAGAGACGGTTCTGGATCGTGACAGGTTATCTGCCCGACCATTGAAGATACTCTGAAGGAAAGAACCAAGGACTAATTCTTTCTTTCTTTTTATTCAACGACTCATTTTGGGGAAAAGATTTTCCTCATTTGCACTGAAAGGCTGAAATGTCGAAATCTCAAAATCCTATAGAGCTCTGAAGTCCATTCCCCCGACTTTTACCGGGTTACTTTGAAAAAGTTCTCTTAAAAGTGGCACTCTGGACTGCATTGCCCGAAAAGACAGGCTCAAAATTGGATTTTCTGCAGAAGGAGTACCTTAAAGAGTTCTTAGAGGGTCTTAGAAAAGCCCTACACACTTTTCCCTTGGTTATAAATGTCTATCGTCTCCTTATCTCCCTGATTTCAACGAATAAGCTGAAAGGATATGAATCAATATATGAAGGAGCTTAGAAAATCTTAAATCTGTAATTCATGAAATATCATCAGTACAAAATATGGTGTTGCAAAGAGGGCGAGGGGGTGTCAGGTTCTGGTTGCTCCACCGTCTCAACAGATGCCATATCTTCTGTCTTACGTTCCCTACCTAACTGTTTACAGGTTAATGGTTACAAACCTTTATAAGGGTAAGACAAAAGTTGAGAGTAAACCTAAGAATAGTTCTCTATTTAGCCTAATTAACACAGAACTCTAATAAGGAGGACTCTTCTACCCTGCTTCAAAAGCTTTGCTGATAATTATTGCAAACTTTCTAAAAATGTGCTAAAAGTTGACTTTTCCCCTATACTCTGCAAATGTTAGGGGCAAACGTCTCAAATAATTATTTGTTATAATAGCTGAAACTCGTGAAATTAAAGAAAGTATAATCGAGTCTTTTGTAACTCCCATGGGGATTCTGTACAAAGTCCAGAACTGTCTGAAACGAGACATTTCTAAAACTCGAAAGAACGAAGGAAAAGTTGGGGTCAAAGTTATCCAGGTTGTACGGTGACCTTGCCCTACAAACTTCTAAAACAATACTGGGTTACGAATTTTTTTCCCCAGTGAGGAAAACGAATTGGGAGATGAAGAAAACCTCTCCCCAGATGAAATGATGGCTTCTTTTATAAAGTTCTCGGGCATTTTTGACAAATACAGAGGATATTTGTTTTACTAATTAGATATCTAATTAGGAGTGGGGGGAAAAAATAATCCCCTGAAGACGAGGTAGGGAAATCGAAAGACGCGGCCAATCAGGCTGGAGTAACTAGTTACCTGGTAGTCGCTGTTCACCGTGACACCACTCTCACGGGAAATAATAATAAAAAAAAAAAGGCTCAAAGATCTTCCAGCGAGAGAGTTCTTACAAAAGAGCAGTTGAACGCAACTCCTTAACGCCTCTAGGTTTTATTACTGAAGATTCAGGTTTAGAACCTTCCAAAATATCAGAAGAAACTTTCAGGTTTTACTCATAAGTGGCCTATTCTCTGACTCATTGGAACGTCATGCCGCTATGTGACTAGTGTCCAGCATACCTTGAAATATTCAAGCATTGGTCTGAGCTGCGGCTGGGCATATAAAGCGGGAGTTAACCAAGAACTGTCTATATTACAGATGACTTCAACCCAACTGTGACTGACTCTTGAGGGTTCAGCCAGCATCATACCGTGAAATGTCTCAGCCATAAAAGGTTTGTCCTTTCGAGGGGATGAAGAAAGCACAAGAAACCAAATTCCCCAAACGACGAACCCGGAGACCTAAGCATGGCCGACGGATAAACGCCCAAAGAACTAGAAAACCTGACATCATATCAGGGCTTAGAAAATACCGTTAATATCCCAAAGAAGTTGTGACAGCGCCACCAAAGTACTGAACCACAACGGAAAAATCTGGAGGAAAACACGATGTTCATCTGCGTGGACGCCTTGCGAAATAGTGCCTAGTGTAACCGCGGAACATTACAGCTTGGGGTAAGCGCTCACAATCCCCTACTGATAACACAGAGATAAAAGATGATCTGCATAAGATCTAATCTGTACACCAGCAACGTTTACGAACTCTTGCAAATTATCTGACGATTAAAAGTATGACCTTTTATTAGTAAATGGCTGAGGAAGCTTTAAATAAATTTTACAGCATATGTGACCTCATTTACAATATTCGTTTCACGTTTGGTCTTTCCTACATAAGCAATATTCATATCTGATGGAGTAGGTCCAATATAGAGGAACAAAGATGATACATGAAGCCAGGGAACTCTGTTACAAAAGAAGTTAGCTAAATGCTACGAATTTGCTTACAGGTGAGGAGAGAAAGAGAGCAAAGCGTAGATATCAATCTAACTTTTCGAGTATTTGGAAGTCATTATTAGCTGAGAATCAAGTTTCTTCATATCAGCCCGGGAAGATCAATATGAGCTGAAAGCAAAAAAAAAAAAAAAAAAAAATGTTAGAAATAATACACGTATTTCGAAAATACCAGAAAGAGAGATGACCGAGAGGAAAGGAAGTTCAAGTGACGGCGCAGTGATAGCCTATCTCTTTCCACAGCGAGGCTCGTGATTTTCCTGGCTTTTACTTCGGACATGGTCCTCCTACACACACACCAGCACAGCGGCCCACCATTCAACCCAACTCCTCCTCAGCATCACCTCCAACCACTATGACAACTTTCAATTTCTTGCTCCACGGTTCAGAAGTACCTACCTCACTCTAAACTAATGGCCCATCAATAAAACATGTTAATTTACCACAGCGACATTACATACTTCCGGTACAATCCCACAATTACTGGTCATTCATTTATACCTACTCTCACATAAGCACTTATACCATGATAAAAACCCTATGATCACTTCTGTCCATATCATATAGGATCAAACAGCTTTTGTTCACTGTATTTTACAACTTTTCTAAAACCATGAATGCAACATCAACTTTCCCCTTTTTCTTAAAAACTCTCGTCACCACTTAATTGCAAATTCCTGGCTTACATACCCTCTTCCCTTCCTGTAAACCCACCTTGTTTTTTCACTTACAAGGTGTTCAATAATCCCGTTACCGTAATCAATAACCAACAATACACTTTGCCAAGACATAAAATGTAATTTTTTTGCACTTTTTTTGTGCTTCTTTTTCATTTATACAATGAATAGAATCGCTTCCTTTGTCCGGTCATCAGGTACACAGCCTCTGGTCAAGTTTGCAGGGGATACCACACACACACACACACACCACACTCTCCAAATCCAGTTAAAAACATGATTCTTCATCATCATCACTGACCACGCTCTCTATACCCTCAGTTCATCCTCTATCAACATGCATTATTACTGCTCTTCCCGCTTCGTCCGTTGAAATGTTTTCCTCTCTTTTCTATGCCTTTTTCGCTCTCTCTTGACCTCTAATGGCATTGTAACAATACCATTAGCGTAGACCCAAGGCTCTCATAACCACAAACGGCTATTTTGATATATCAAACTCGCCATCTCTTTAAATTACTTCGATTCTCACAACCAGTCTCCTGGACCTGTCTAGTACACTCCCACTCTACACACAAGCTTTCATTTTGCATTTATTTACCTTTCTTTAAGTAATTGCTTAGTCCCCACCCCACCCCCTCTCATTTTTCCACGAACCTCATTTGCCTTTTCCTCATACAAACGTATAATCAACTTCATTACAGGAAGTTAAGTCTTAATCATTCATTCTTCAGCGTCTGTTTCTTTCTAACCTAACCTACAATTTACTGTCACATGATCGGACTAAAATCTGTCGAGACTCGTGCGGAACAAGACACTGTAAATCTAGAGCGCATCAACGTATAGAGTATCCAAAATGATCAACATAAGTGGTAAAGAGATGAAGCCACACCACAGTTAAAAAAATCAACAAATAAACACATCAAGACCGGGCCTTAATTGAACTATAGAAAGGTTAAGAAAGGAAAAAAAGACAAGGGAAAGTATTTAAGAATTTTGGACGAAGTGAAAAACCATTATAAATGTGCCATGTTATAGTTATTGGGAAAGACATGAGAGGATAGAGTTCCAAAGATTCAAGGCGTAAGGTAAGGAACAGTTATCAAAATGGCCCACCCTTGAGTTACCAACGGCCACACAGTAATCACGTGATGAATGAATGAATGATGATAGAAAAGGCCGTTCCCAAGGAAGGGGCGCGGGGAGGAGGGGAAAGTTCAAAAGAACTTAGAGGAAGCGAGATCTAGTAAAAGGTAAAAAGCCGGACCCTGACCCACCGTGCATTGGTTGGGTTAGGTTAACTAGCACAGAACTGGGGGGTTGAGGGAGCAAGGAAGGGGTAGGATTTTCCCCCCCCTTTTCTTTAATGAATGGGTATAGGAGGAGAGGGATATGTCTCTGACGCCAGACACTGGGCAAACCTTAATGTTTTCTGCACGGATTCGACTGTAAGGTCTTTTAGAGTTTCAGTTTTCATCTTTTAATAGATGGGATTTGGATAGTGTCCAGATGGTATGTTGAATAGATTGTTGGGATTATCTATTCCTTAAAGATTATCGAAGAATACTATCCTGGAGTAATCATGTAACGCAGCAGCTGGCCGAGTATTGTGTGGTCTAGCTAGTGGTGGGGGCACACAAGCAGCCAGCTCTCGGGAGCAAAAAACAAACCATTAGAACAACCAAAGACAATAATATGATATCATGAAAAACTCAAACAACCACAGACCATAACAGAACATCAAAAGCTAGATTAGCAACCTTTCCAAAACCGGTGTCAGTTTCGTATAAAAATATCTAATGTTAACGATCGGAGCGTAAGAGATAGAATTTCAAATTTAGTGACAACAACATTAGAAGGGAATTATGATATGACTGTCATTTCCGAATCTTGGTTAGGTATCAGCAATAAAGATTACTGAGTTCCAGAGTACACTGTTTGATGGGGATGAGGGGAAAACACAGTAGGTCGTTTCGTGCTCATTTAAATCCCTTTGTAAAAAACCTGTTGAAACCGTCGAAAACGTCATTTCCGAAGAAATCAAAGAAAATCTACGTTAAGAAAATAACAGTAGGACTATCTTACATCCCCGCCGCCGGACACACACCAGGGGTAGACGAAAGACTATAATGTTAGAGGAAATTTGTGATGAACAAGATTATATCAGTAAATTTCAACATAGCGATATCTTGATGGAGAGAATCCGTTTCTAGTAGCTCCGGGCGTGGACTCGCCCTAAATTTGCTTGATAATGTCTTGATCCAATTTGTCGAGAAATCTACTCGCGACGGAAGTATATTAGATTTAGTTCTAAGTACAAATGAGGATCTCGGTGATAATTTTGAAATTGAAGAAAAGTTTGGAAAAGTGATCACCGACAAAATACTTTTGAAATTGCTTTCAATATTGCATGTGGTGGCCAACGTGGCAGTCGTAAAAAAATACCCGATTTTAAACGGGTAGATTTTTATAATCGTTGCATTGCTCTGGACAGTAAACCTGGGATGATATGATCAATGAAAATAACATGAACGTAGCTTGGAAAAGTTTTAGAATACCCTTCAAAGCAGCATGGGAACATATGTGCCAATGCGCAGTATATGGTCTTTGCTTCTATTAGCCTACTAAAACGAAGCCAAGGTCAAATAAACAAGTGCCTCTTGTCTCAGAAAACAACTCATAAGAAACTCAGAGAATCCACTAACCAACATGATCGAGTAAGTTAAGTAAATATGCACAAAATAGGAGAGTTTGATGATAAAGTAAACGTTAATATGATGCGGATTCTATTGAAAATTACAAAAGAAACCCTAAGGCATTTCACGGTTATGTTAGAGGCAAGAGAATATAACCCAGTCAATAAATTCATTAATTACGGAAAACTATGACTTGGTTCAAGACAATGACTTTTTTTTTTTGCATCTGTATTTACGATCGAAGACACAATCCTTGCACAAACGTATTTGAGAGCAGTAATATAGATACGTTTAAGAATAGACTTGATAAATACTTCGCTTTATGTCTACGACTTTTATCATTTGCGCCTCTATAGTCACAATGACAATATGTAGGATATTCCGTTTGAATTATCTGTACGCCTTCTAACTCTCACCACACAATGTGTGAGTTTCTGATATCTTTCCACTATCACAAACATCCTCGAAAGGAACCCTGCGTTTCGTTGCTATATGACTTCATTTGCATTTCCTATGTAACCACAGACCATAATATGATCTAAAAAACTAGAACAACCAGAGAATAATAAGCATTACACCTTCCTGCTAGGCAGCCATGTCTCTCCGTCTATCTTTTGGTAGATTTCCAGGAATTAGACTAGGATTATTAATGGTTTTGTAACTTCCATACCTCCGGGTACTTAACTAAGCGGTGTGTTTTCATGTGTTATCTATTAGTGAGGTATGATGAATGTATGGTCTGAACGCCAGTAGCCTACGTGTGAGTGAAAGAGAGAAAGAAAAGGCAATAAACTGGGTCAGAGGAGTGATACCTGAAGGCCATCGAAGTGTTGGCTCACTGTGCTGCCGTCACTAACCCTCCAGATACCCAGGCGGGCAGTACCTGGTCGGGGACTGTCTACCACCTACTGCACATCAGAGGTCCTGGGAAGAGGAGGGCAGGAGGCAGCGAGGGAGGGACGCAAGGAGAGGAGAGGAGGGTAGGAGGCAGCGAGGGAGTGACACAGAGAGAGGAGAGGAGGGTAGGAGGCAGGGAGAGAGTAACGTACGGAGAGTGGGTATCGCCTGCACTTCACCTTCATCTAATTCCTTAAAAAGCACTTAAAGTGTCTTGGAAGTCTTGCCGGGTTCCGTCCTAGGTGATGGTGTGGGATGTGGAGTGAACACTAGGGAGTTTTATCCCGTTCTCTCAACATTTTTTCTAGGGCAAGGGGAAGAGAAGGACAATCACAAAAGTAGAAGTAATTTTAAGATAACACAATTAACTGAAGAACTTTGTATACGGTGTCTCTTCCCAAACCTGGAGTAAATACTGCCGTGTCTGGGTCACGATTCAGGTCCGGCCAGAAGTTCTGTATCCTCCCACACCCGGACTACTTGGTGTTCAAGGATATCGGGTCCTCCCACACCCGGACTACTTGGTGTTCAAGGGTATCGGGTCCTCCCACACCCCGGACTACTTGGTGTTCAAGGGTATCGGGTCCTCCCACACCCGGACTACTTGGTGTTCAAGGATATCGGGTCCTCCCACACCCTGAATACTTGGTGTTCAAGGATATCGGGTCCTCCCACACCCGGACTACTTGATGTTCAAGGGTATCGGGTCCTCCCACACCCAGACTACTTGATGTTCAAGGGTATCGAGTCCTCTTACACCCTGAATACTGGGGTGTTCAGGGTTATCAGGTCCTCCCACACCCTGAATACCTGGTGTTTAAGGTATCGGGTCCTCCCACACCCGGACTACTCAGTGTACAAGATATCGGGTACTCTCACAACCTGAATATCTGGTATACAAGGGTATCGGTTTTCCCACATCCGGACTAATTGATTTTCAAGGGTATCGGGTCCTCCCACACCCCCACTACTTGGTGTTCATGCTCATCGGGTCCTCTCACATCCTGAATACTTAGTGTTCAGTGATATGTGGTCCTCCAACACGATGTTCAAGGGTATCGGGTTCCTTCACTTCCAAACTATTCAGTGTTCAAGTGTATCGGGTCCTCCCAAACCCGGAGTACCTGGTGTTCAAGGGTATCGGGTCCCTCCACACTCGGACTACTCAGTGTTCAAGGGTATCGGAACCTACACGAAGACTACTCAGTGTTCAAGGGTATCGGGTTCTCCCATACCCAAACTACTCAGTTCAAATGTATCAGGTCCTTCCAAACCCGAAGTATTTGGTGTTCAAGGGTATCGGGTCCCTCCACACCCAGACTACTCAGCGTTCAAGGGTATCGGGTCACCCCACACTGAGACCACTAAATGTTCAAGGGTATCGGGTCCTACACCAAGAATACTCAGTGTTCAAGGGTATCGGGTCCTCCCAACCAAGATTATACAAGGTTCAAGGATACAGAGTCCTCCCACACCAAGACTACTCAGTGTTCAAGGGTACCGGGTCCCTTCACACCCAGACTATTCAGAGTTCAAGGTTACTGGGTCCTCCCACACTCAAACTACTCACTGTTCAAGGGTATCGGGTTCTTCTAAACCCGGAGTACTTGGTTTTCAAGCGTATCGGGTCCCTTCACACCCGAAAACTAGTCAGTGTTCAAGGGTATCGGGTTCTCCCACACCCAGACTACTTAGTGTTCAAAGGTATCGGGTCCTAATCACGGAGTACTTGGTGTTCAAGGGTATCGGGTCCTTCCACACCCGGGCCACTCAGTGTTCAAGGGTATCGGGTCTTCCCATACCCAGATTACTCAATGTTCAACGGTAATGGGTCCTCCCACAACCAAACTACTCACTGTTCAAGGGTATCGGGTCCGCCTATTCCCAGACTACTCAATGTTCAAGGGTACTGGGTCCTCCTACACCAAGGCTACTCAATATTCAATGGTACTGGGTCCTCCCACACCCAGACTACTCAATGTTCAAGGGCACTGGGTCCTCCTACACCAAGGCTACTCAACATTCAATGGTATCGGGTCCTCCCACACCCAGACTACTCAATGTTCAAGGGCACTGGGTCCTCCCACACCCAGACTACTCAATGTTCAAGGGTAACGGGTCCTCCTACATCCGGACTATTTAGCGTCCTTTGGTATCGGTTCCTGGGACGTATTTTAAGCTCTTGCAGGAAAGTCGTGGACCATTAATTGCAACATTAGGACAAGATGTCCAGGACCCAGAATGGTGTGTAGTATTTCTCCTGTCACCAGGACGTCGGCAGGTGTGAGAGGCAACACTGCAGGGTGTGAGAGGCAACACTGCAGGGTGAGAGGCAACTCATTCTGGTTGGGGAAGGCTACACTGCAAGTTGTAAGAGGCTACACTGCAGGTTGTGAAAAACAACACTGCAGGTTGAGAAGCTACACTGCAGGTTGAGAGGATACACTGCAGGTTATGAGAGGCAACACTGCAGGTTGTAAAAGGCTACTACGGGAGGTTGTGAGGCAACACTGCAGGTTTTGAAAAAATACACTGCAAGTTGCGAGAGGCAACACTACAGGTTGTGAAAGGCTAAACAGCAGGTTGTGAGGCTCTACTGCAGGTTGAGAGGCAATACTACAGGTTGTGAGAGGAAACACTACAAATTGTGAGAGGTAACACTGCAGATTGTGAGAGGCAACACTGCAGGTTGTGAGAGGCAACACTGCAGGTTGTGAGAGGTTTCACTGCAGGTTGCGAGGCAACACTAGAGATTGCAAGGCAACACTGTAGGTTGTGAGGCAACACTGCAGGTTGTAAGGCAACAATGCAGGTTGTGAGAGGCAACACTGCACGTTGTGAGAGGCTACACTGCAGGTTGTGAGAGGCAACATTGCAGGTTGTGAGAGGCAACACTGCAGGCTGAGAGGCTACATTGTAGATTGCGAGGCAACACTGCAGGTTGAGAGGTTACACTCTCGGTTGCGAGGCAACACGGCAGGTTGCGAGAGGCAACACTGCAGGTTGCGAGAGGCTACACGGCAGGTTGCGAGAGGCAACACTGTTGCAGGTTGTGCTAAGTGGATCCGGTCTGCTACCAAGACATAAGTAACCATGCCACATCCTCCAGTCTGTCTGTAATCAACAGGTACCGTGCGGATCCAACCACGAACTGAGTAATGAATTTCTGTTCATCGTGTTAGGTCAAGCTACCCACCCACAAGCTGATGGATTAAAAGCAAATAAACAGACATAATCAAACATCTACCAATCATCAGAGCTAAGAATACATGTCTTCACCATCAATAAACATACAACATACATAGAGCACAACATCTTATATCATGTGTTGAATGTGTACATTCACATCCATACATTACCGCACGGTCAATGTCCCTAACCTGACAAGCATGCGAGAGGCAGATCAAGACAGACAGATAAACCAGGCGCTGACACTAAGGTATTATGACCACACACCCCATTCTGCTCTGACCCACCCCCAAAAAACACCGAGTGATTTACCATCTTCAATACAAGAGTGTGTTTACCGAGCGCCAAGAATGATTGTACAACGGGACTAAGCGAAGGATAAGCGCATGACGAAAAGAAAAGTTGGCTAACATGACTACGCTAGAGGGAAGGAGGCATAGCCTAGCGAGGAGCCGCTGGCTGGCTGGCTGGCTGGCGGGTGCACGTCCGTCTGGTGGTGGTGGTGGTGCCTGTTGCTCGACCCGCCTCGCCTCGCTCCCATCATTGCCTCCACTTTAATAAGCCGAACATACTCACCCACATAATGCAGGCCCTTATCATCCTGAGCCATAAAGGTCATTCCTGCCTGAACTCCACACACACACACACACACACACACACACACACACACGCACTCCCGAGGTGTATGTAACAGAGGGATGCGTCCACTTGGGTGTGCCTTAACCCTAGTGTCATTAAGGGCGTCTCTGCCTCTCCGTGGGGTCGGGACAGGTAGGCAGGCAGGGGGAGCTCACTCCTCCACACACACACACGGGTCCTTCGTGCCTCAAACCTCTCACGGGAGAGCTACAGGTGCACCTGGGATGGATGACGATCATGGACATTACCATCTTAGCCTGAGCTTTATCGTCAACTTGATATGATAACGTATCACAAGGGACAGGAA
>JAUUDZ010421141.1:0-26169 GCA_032361705.1 Panulirus versicolor | reverse complement strand
AAATCAATATCGCTGTATTGGAATACATTGTGAGAATCTAAACCTTATGCTCACTCAGGCGAAATTATACCACAACATGCAAGTAATACTACAGCATGCGAGTCATAATACAAAATGCATGTAATAGCACAGCAAGCAACTTATACCACAATACGCAACTTATACCACAACATATGTACACGTAATACTACAACATGAAACTTATACCACAACATGCAAGTTATACCATAACAAGCAAGTAATACCACAGCATGCAAGTCATAGCACAATATGCAAGTAATACCAGAGCATGCAAGTTATAAGACAACATGCAAGTAATACCACAGCATGCAAGTCATACCACAGCATGCAAGTAATACCACAGCATGCAAGTCATACCACAACAAGCAAACAATACCAGAGCATACAAGTTATACCACAACATGCAAGTAATGCAACAGCATGCAAGTTACACCACAACATGCAAGTAATACCATATCATGCAAATCAAACCACTACATAAAGTAATACCACAGCATGCAAGTAACACCACAACATGCAAGTTATTATACCAAACCATGCAAGTAATACCACACCATGCAAGTTACACCACAACATACAAGTTATACCACAGCATGCAAGTTACACCAAAACATGCAAGTAATACAACAATATGCAAGTTAGACCGAAACATGAAATAATACCACAACATGCAAGGAATGCCACAGCATCCAAGTTATACCATAACATGCAAGTAACACCACAGCATACAAGTAATACCACAGTATGCAAGTTATGCCGTAGTATACATGTAATAATACAACATGCAACTAATAACACAACATACAAGTTATACCACAGCATGAAAGTTATAACACAACATGCAACTAATACCACAACATGCAAGTTATACCACATGCAAGATATACCACAACATGCAAGCAATACCACAGCATGCAAGTTATACCACAACATGCAAGTAATACCACAGTATGCAAGTGATACCACTGCATGCAAGCTATACCACAGCATACAAGTTATAATACAACATGCAAGTTACATCACAACATGCAAGTAATACCACAGCGTGCCATTTATATCACAACCTGCAAGTAATACCAACATGCAAGTTATACCACACTATGCAATTTATACCACAACATGCAAGTAATACCAAAACATGCAAGTTATACCACAACATGCAAGTAATACCACAACATGCAAGTTATACCACAACATGCAAGTAATACCACAACATGTAAGTTATATCACAACATCCAACTAATATCACAACATGCAAGTTATACCACAACATGCAAGTTATACCACACCATGCAGGTTATACCACAACATGCAAGTTATACCACAACATGCAAGTAATGCCACAGCATGCAGGTTGTACCACAACATGCAACTAATACCACAACATGCAAGTTATATCACACCATGCAAGTTGTACCACAGCATGCAAGTCACCGCAGCATGCAAGCAATACTACAGCAAACAAATTATACCACAACATGCAAGTAATACCACAGCATGCAATAGTTATACCACACCAAGCAAGATATGCCATAGCATGCAAGTAATAGCACAGCATGGAAGTTATACCACAGCATGCACATTATACTACACCATGCAAGTTATACCACAACATGCAAATTATACCACAGCATGCAAGTTATACCATACCATGCTAATTATGCCATAGCATGCAAGTAATACCACAGCATGTAAGTTATACCACAGAATACGACTTATACCACACCATGCAAGTTATACCACACCATGCAAGATATACCACAACACGCAAATTTTACTACAACATAAAAGTAACACCATACCATGCAAGTTATACCACAGCATGCAAGTAATATCACAGCATGCATGTTTTAACACATCATGCAAGTTATACCACAACATGCAAGTAATACCATAGCATGCAAGTTATACTACACCATGCCAGTTATACCACAACATGCAAGTTATACCTCAACATAGAAGTAATACCACAGCATGCAAGTTATACCACAACATGTAAGTAATACCACAACATGTAAGTAATACCACAACATGCAATTAATACCACAGCATGCAAGGATCCCAGAGCATGCAAGTAATACCACAACATGCAAGTGATACCAAAGCATGCAAGTTATACCAAGGCATACAAGTTATATCACAGCATGCAAGTAATACCACAACATGCAAGTAATACCACAACATGCAAGTGATAGCACAGCAAGCAAGTTATACCACAGCATGCAAGTAACACAACAAATGCAAGTTATATAACACCATACAAGTTATACCATAGCATACAAGTTATACCACAGCATACAAGGAATACTCCAACATGCAAGTAATACCACAACATGCAAGTCATTCCACAACAGGCAAGTCATACCACAACATGCACGTTAAACCAAAACATGGAAGAAATACCAACATGCAAGTTATACCACACCATGCAAGTTATACCACAGCATGCGAGTAATACCACAACATGCAAGTAATACCACAGCACGCAAGTTAAACCACAATCTGCAAGTTATACGACAACATGCACGTAATACCAAAATATGCAAGTTATACCACAGCATGCAAGTTATACCAGAGCATGCAAGTTATACCACAACATACAAGTTATACCGCACCATGCAAATTATACCACAACATGCAAGTCATACCAAAACATGTAAGGTATGCCACAACAAGCAAATAATACTACAGCATGCAAGCTATACCACAAGATGCAAGTAATACCACAACATGAAAGTAACACCACAACATGCAAGTTATACCACAGCATGCAAATTACATCACAACATGCAAGTAATACCACAACATACACGTTATACCACAGCATGCACATTATACCACAACATGCAAGTAATACCAAAACATGCAAGTTATACCACAACATGCAAGTAATAGAAAAATATGCAAGTTATACCACAACATGCAATTAAAACCAAAACATGCAAGTTATGCAACAGCATGCAAGTTGTAACAGAGCATGCAAGTTATACCAAAGCATGTAAGTTATACCACAACATGCAGGTAATAATACAACATGCAAATTATACCAAAACATACATGTAATACCACATCATGCAAATCATACCACAACATGCAAGTGACACCACAACATGCAAGTTATACCGCAACATGCAAGTAATACCAAAACATGGAAGTTATACATCAACATGCAAGCAATACCACAACATGCAAGTTATACCAAAACATGCAAGTAATACCACAGCATGCAAGTTTTACTACAACATGCGAGTGATACCAGAGAATGCAGGTTATACCACAGTAATACCAAAACATACAAAGTAATACCACAACATGCAAGTTTTACTACAACATGCAAGTAATACCAGAGAATGCAGGATATACTACAGCACGCAAGTCATACCACAACATACAAGTAATATATAAACACGCAAGTTATACCAGAGCATGCAAGTCATACCACAAGATGCAGGTTATACCACAGCATGCAAGTTAGACCACATCATGCAAGTATTACCACAGCATGCAAGTTATACCACAACATGCAAGTCATACCACAAACTCTAAGTAATACCACAGCATGGAAGTTATACCATAACATGCATTAAATACTACAACATGCAAGTTATACCACAAACAGCAAGTTATATCACAACATGCAATTAATACCACAGCATGCAGGTTATACCACAAAATGCAAGTCATACCAAAACATAAAATTTATACTACAGCATGCAAGTTATACCACAAAATGCAAGTCATACCAAAACATAAAATTTATACTACAGCATGCAAGTCATGCCACAAAATTCAAGTAATACCACAGCATGCAAGTTATACCAAAACATGCAAGTAATACCACAACATGCAAATAATACCACACCATACAAGTTATAACACAGAATGCAATTATACAATCTATAACACAACATGCAAGGTATACCACAACATGCAAGTAATACCACAGCAAGGAAGTTATGCCACAACATGCAAGTTATACGACAGCATGCAAGGAATACCAAAACATGCAAGTAATACCACAAGACTGAAATTAAATCACAGCATGCAAGTTATACCACAACATGTAAGTAATAACACAACATGCAAGTTACACCACAGTATGCAAGGGATACCACAACACGCAAGTTATACCACAACATGCACGTTAAACCACACCATGCAAGTTATACCAGAGCATGCAAGTTGTACCACACCATGCAAGTAATACCACCCCAGGAAAGTTATACCACAACATGCAACTTATACCAAAGCATGCAAATTATACCAAAACATGCAAGAAACACCACAACATGCAAGTTATACCACACCATGCAAGATATACCACAACATGCAATTAATACCACAATATGCAAATCATTCGAAAACATGCAAGTTATACCAAAGTAAGGAAGTTATACCACAACATGCAAGTAATACCACGACATGCAAGTTACACCAAAACATGCAAGTAATACCACGACATGCAAGTTACACCAAAACATGCAAGTAATACCACAATATGCAAGTTATACAACAACATGCAAGTAATACCACCGGATGCAAGTTATACCACAGCATACAAATTATACCAGAGCAAGCAAGTTATACCACAACATACAAGTAATACCACGGCATGAAAGTTATACCACAACATTCAAGTCATACCACAACATTCAAGTTAGCTATACCACATCAAGCAAGTAATACCAAAACGTGCAAGTCATACCATAACATGCAACTTATACCACAACATGCCAGTCATACCTCATCATGTAAGTTATACCACAGCATGTAAGTAATAGCGCAAGATGCAGGTCATACCACAACATGCAAGTTATACGACATTATGCAAGTTACATCACATCATGGAAGTTATACCACATAATGCAAGTTTTACCACAGCATGGAAATTATACCACACCATGCAACTAATGCCACACCGTGCAAATTTCACCAGAACATGCAAGTTATACCACACCATGCAAGTTATACCACAGCATGCAAGTTATACCAAACCGTGCAAGTATTACCACATCATGCAAGTTATACCACAGCATACAAGTTTCACCAAAACATGCAAGTTATACCACAGCATGCAAGTTATACCACAACACGTATGTCATAACACAACATGCAAGAAACACCAAAACATTCAATTAATACTGCAAGATGCAAGGAATAACACATAATGCAAGTTACACCACAGCATGCTAGTTATACCACAACATGCAAGTTATACCACAGCATGCATGTTATATCACACCATGGATGTTATACCACAACATACAAGTAATACCATAGCATGCATTTTATACCGCAACATGCAAGTCATACCACAACATGGAACAAATAACAGCATGCAGGTTATACCACGACATGCAAGCAATACCACAATATGCAAGTTATTCAACACCATGCATGCTATACCACAACATACAAGTAATACAACAGGATGCAAGTTATACCGCAACGTGCAAGTTATACCGCAACTTGCAAGTAATACCACAACATGGAGGTTATACCACAGCATGCAAGTTATACCACAGCATCCAAGTTATATCACAACATGGAAGTTAAACCACAGCGTGCAAGTTATACTACATGCAAGTTATACCACAACATGCAAGTTGTACCACAGCAAAGAAGTTGTACCACAGCATTCAAGTTATACCACATCATGCAAGATATACCATAGCATGCAAGTTATACCACAACATGCAAGTAATTCCACGAAATGCAAGCAATACCACAGCATGCAACTTATAAAACAACATGTAAGTAATACCAACCATGCATGTAATACCACAGCATGCAAGTTATGCAACAACATGCAAGTAATGCCACAGCATGCAAGTTATACCACAGCAAGCAAGTTATACCACAACATGCACGTTATAAAACAAAAGCAAGTAATACCACAACATTCAAGTCATACCGCAACAGGCAACTGATACTAAAACAAGCAAGTTATACCACACCTTGCAAGTTATACCGCAACATGCAAGTAATACCACAACATGCAAGTCATACCACAACATGCAAGTAATACTAAGACATTCAAGTCTTACCACACCAAGCAAATTATACCAACACATGTAAGTATTACCGTTATATGCAAGTAATACAACAGCATGCAAGTTATAGCAATACATGCAAGTAATGATAAAACATGGAAGTTATACCATTCCATGCATGTTATACCACAACATGCAAGTAATACCACAGTATACAATTCATACCACAACGTGAAAGTAATACCAGAGCATGCAAGTTGTACCACAGCATGCAAGTTATACCACAACATGCAAGTAGTAATACACCATGCAAGTTATACCACAACTTTCAAGTAACACCACCACATGGAGGTTATACCAAACCATACAAGTGATACCAGAGCGTGTAAGTAATACCAAAGCACCAAAACAATACAAGAGCATACACGTTATACCACACCATGCAAGTAATACCACAACATGCAAATCATACCACAAAATGCAAGTTATACCAAAGCATGCAAGTAATACCAAAACATGAATGTTATACCACAGCATGCAAGAAATACCACAATATGCAATTCATACCACATCATGCAAGTGATACTCAACAAGGAAATTATACGACATGATGCAAGTTATACTTGATCATGCACGTTATACCACAACAAGGAAATTATACGACATGATGCAAGTTATACTTGATCATGCACATTATACCACAACATGCAAGTGATACCACAGCATCCAAGTTATATCACAGCATGCAAGTCATACCACAGCACGCAAGTTATACCACAACAAGCATGTTATACCACAGCATGCAATTTACAACACGGCATGCAAATAATAGCAAAACATGTAAGTCATACCAAAACATGCAAATTGTACCACACCATGCAAGTTATGCCACACCATGCAAGTTATACCACACCATGCAAGTTATGCCACAACATGCAAGTTATTCCACACCATGCAAGTTATACCACACCATGCAAGTTTCACCACACTATGCAAGTTATACCACAACATGCAAGCTATACCACACCATGCAAGTTATACCACATCTTGCAAGTTATACCACTACATGGAAGTTATGACACAGCATGCAAGTTATACCACAGCAAGCAAGTTATACCATACCATGCAAGTTATACCACAACATGTAAGTCATGGCACAATATGCAACTTATACCAAAACATGCAAGAAATACCACAATATGCAAGTTATACAACAGCATGCAAGTTATACTCAGCATGCAAGTAATACCACAGCATGCAAGTAATATCACAGCATGCAAATTAAACCACAGCCTGCATGTTATACCACAACATCCAAGTAATACTACAACATGCAAGTGATACCACAGCATGCAAGTTATTCCACAACATGCAAGTCATACCACAACATGCAGGTTATATCACAACAAGCAAGTAATACCACAGCATGCAAGTTATACAACAACATACAAGTAACACCACAACATGCAAGTAATACCACAGCATGCAAGCCATACCACAGCATGCAAATCATATCACAACATGCAAGTAATATCAAAACATGCACGTCATACCATAAGATGCTTGTTACACCACAACATGCAAGTAATACCAAAACATTTAAGTTATACCACAACATGCAAGTAATAGCAAAACATGCAGGTTATACCACAACATGCAAGTGCTGCCACAACACTCAAGTTATACCCTAACATGTAAGTAATACCAAAACATACAAGTTGTACTACAACATGCAAGTTATGCCACAGCATGCAAGTTATACAACATGTAAGTAATACTACAACATGCAAGTAACACCATATCATGGGTTATAACACAACATGCAAATTATACCACAGTATGCAAGTTATACCACAACATGCAAGCAGTTCCACGACATGCAACTTATAAAACATGCAAGTTATACCAAAACATGCAAGTAATACCACAGCATGCAAGTTAGACAACAACATGGAAATAATACGACAGCATGGAAGTAATACAACACCATGCAAGTTATACCACAACAGGAAAGTAATACCACAGCAGCAAAGTTATGCCACACCATGCAAGTTATACCTCAACATGCAAGTTATGCCACACCACACAAGTAATACCACAGTTTGCAAATTATACCACAAAATGCAAGTTATACCTCAACATGGAAGTTATACCACAGGATCCAAGTTATACAACAACATGCAAGAAATACCACAGCAAGCAAGTTATACTAAAACATGCAAGGATACCACAACATGCAAGTTATACCACACCATAGAAGTTATACCAGAGCATGCAAGTAATACCACAGCATGCAAGTTATACCACAACATATAAGTCATACCGCAACATGCAAGTAATACCATAACATGCAAGTTATACCAAAACATGCAAGTAATACCACAGCATACATATTATACCACAATATACACGTAATACCACACACAACACGCAAGTTATATCAGAGCATCCAAGTTATACCACAATATGCAAGCAATATCACAACATGCAAATTATACCACAACATGCAAGTGATAACACAACATGCAAATTATACCACAACATGCAAGTAATATCACAGCATGCGAGTTATACCATAGTATGCAAGTTATACCACAACATGAAAGTTTTAGCAAAACATGCAAGTTATACCACAACATTCAATCAATACCAAACCATGCAAGTTATACCACAACTTAAAAGTAATACCACAACATTCAAGTTACACCCTAGCGTATAATACCACAACATGCAAGCTGTACTACAACATGAAAGTTATGCCAGAGCAAGCAAGTTATACCACAACATGTAAGTAATAACACAACGTGCAAGTAATGCCACAACATGCAAGTTGTACTGCAAGATGCAAGAAATGCCACAGAATGCAGGTTATACCACAACACGTAAGTCATACAACAACATGGAAGTAATATGAAAACATGCAAGTTATACGAGAGCGTGCAAGTTATACCATAAAAATAAGTTATACAACAACATGCAAGTTATACTACATCATGCAAGTATGACCATAACATGCAAGTTATATCACAACGTGCAAGTAGTACCACAGGATGGAAATTATACCACAACATGCAAGAAATATCACAAGATGCAAGCTATACCACAGCATGCAAGCTATACCAAAACATGCAAGCAATACCACAGCATGCAAGTTATACCAAAAAATGCAAGTCATACCACAACATACAAATTATACCACAGCATCCAAGTTATACCACAGCATGCAAGTAATATCATATCATGCAAGTCATACCAAAACATGCAAGGATATCACAACATGCAAGTTATACCACACTGTACAAGTTATACCACAGCATGGAAGTAATGCCACAGCATGCAAGTTATACCAGAACAAGTAAGTCATACCTCAACATGAAAGTAATTCCACAGCATGCATGTCATAACAAAACATGCAAGTAATACTACAGCATACAAGTTATACCACAATATACAAGTAATACCACACTACGCAAGTTATGTCACAACATCTAAGTTATGCACTGCATGCAAGCAATATCACAACATGCAAATTATACCAAAACATGCAAGTTATACCACAGCATGCAAGTTATACCACAACATGCAAGTGATAACACAACATGCAAGTTATACCACAATATGCAAGTAATACCACAGTATGCAAGTTATACGATAATATGCAAGTTATACCACACAATACACGATATACCACAACAAGTATGTAATAGCAAAACTTGCAAGTTACCACAACATGCAATTGATACCAAAACATGCAAGTTATACCAAAACATGCAATTAATACCACAACATTCAAGTTATACTCTAACAAGTAAGTAACCCTAAAACTTGCAAGTTGTACTAAAACATGCAAGTTATACCACAGCATGCAAGTTATACCATAACACGCAAGTAATACCACAACATGCAAGTAATACCACAACATGCAAGTCGTACTACAACATGCAAGCAATACCACCAGGTTATACCACAACACTCAATTCATACATGAAAATAATATGAAAACATGCAATTTATACGAGAGCATGCAAGTTGTACAAAGGCATGCAAGTTATACAACAGCATGCAAGTTATACTACATCATGCAAGTATGGCCAGAGCATGCAAATTATACCACAACATGCAAGTCACACCACAACGTGCAAGTAATACCATAGCATGGAAGTTATACAGCAACATGCAAGAAACATCAAAACATGCAAACTATAGCGAAACATGCAAGTAATACCACAGCACGCAAGTTATACCACAAAATGCACGTCATACCACAACATGCAAATTGTACCACAGCATTCAAATTATACCACATTATGCAAGTAATACCACATCATGGAAGTTGTACCAAAACATGCAAGGATACCACAACATGCAGGTTATACCACGCCGTAAAAGTTATACCACAACATGAAAGTAATACCACAGCATGCCAGTTATACCACAACATGTAAGTCATACAACAGCATACAAATTATACCACAAAATACAAGTAATACCACAACACGCAAATTGTGTCATAGCACCCAAGTCATACCACAACATGCAAGTAATATCAGAACATGCAAATCATACCACAACATGCAAATTATTCACAGCATGCAAGTTATACCACAGCATGAAAGTGATAACATGCAAGTTATACCAAACCATGCAAGTTATATGACAGCATGCAAGCTATACCACACCAAGTAAGTTATACCACACCATGTAAATTATACCACAACATGCAAGTAATACCACTCCATGCAAGTCATACCACAACATGCAAGTGATACCACAACAAGCAAGTTATACCTCACTATGCGTGTTATACCACACCATGCAAGTTATACCACAACATGCAATACATACCACAGCATGCAAGTTATACCACAGCATCCAGGTTATAGCGCAACATGAAAATTATTCTAGAGCGAGCAAGTTATATCACAGCATGCAAGTTATAACACATTATGCAAGATATACCTGAACATTAAAGTAATACCACAGGATGCAACATATACCACAAGATACAAGTAATTCCACGACATGCAAGCAATACCAAAACATGCAAATAATACCACAACAAGCAAGTTATACCACAAAATACAGTCATACTACAGCATGCAAGTTATACAAAACATGCAAGTAATACCACAGCATCCAAGTTATAGCACATGAAAATTATACCAGAGCGAGCAAGTTATATCACAGCATGCAAGTTATAACACATTATGCAAGATATACCTGAACATGCAAGTAATACCACAGCATGGAACATATACCACAAGATACAAGAAATTCCACGACATGCAAGCAATACCAAAACATGTAAGTAATACCACAGCATGCAAGTTATACCACAAAATGCAGTCATACCACAGCATGCAAGGATATCACAACATGCAAGTTATACCACACTGTACAAGTTATACCACAGCATGGAAGTAATACCACAGCATGCAAGTTATACCAGAACAAGTAAGTCATACCTCAACATGCAAATAATTCCACAGCAGGCATGTCATACCAAAACATGCAAGTAATACTACAGCATACAAGTTATACCACAACATACAAGTAATACCACACCACGCTAGTTATGTCACAGCATCCAAGTTATACACAGCATGCAAGCAATATCACAACATGCAAATTATACCAAAATATGCAAGTTATAACACAGCATGCAAGTTATACCGTAACATGCAAGTGATAACACAACATGCAAGTTATACCACACTATGCAAGTAATACCACAACATGCAAGTTATACGATAATATGCAAGTTATTCCACACAATACACGTTATACCACAACAAGCATGTAATAGCAAAACTTGCAAGTTACCACAACATGCAATTGATACCAAAACATGCAAGTTATACCAAAACATGCAATTAATACCACAACATTCAAGTTATACCCTAACAAGTAAGTAACACTAAAACTTGCAAGTTGTACTAAAACATGCAAGTTATACCACAGCATGCAAGTTATACCACAACACGCAAGTAACACCACAACATGCAAGTAATGCCACAACATGCAAGTCGTACTACAACATGCAAGTAATACCGCAAAATGCAGGTTATACCACAACACGCAATTCATACAACAACATGAAAGTAATATGAAAACATGCAATTTATACGAGAGCATGCAAGTTGTACAAAGGCATGCAAGTTATACAACAGCATGTAAGTTATATTACATCATGCAAGTATGACCAGAGCATGCAAATTATACCACAACATGCAAGTCATACCACAACGTGCAAGTAATACCATAGCATGGAAGTTATAAAACAACATGCAAGAAATATCAAAACATGCAAACTATAGCGAAACATGCATGTAGTACCACAGCATGCAAGTTATACAACAAAATGCAAGTCATACCACAACATGCAATTGTACCACATCATTCAAGTTATACCACATTATGCAAGTAATACCACAGCATGGAAGTTATACCAAAACATGCAAGAGTACCACAACATGCAAGTTATACCACACCGTACAAGTTATACCACAGCATGGAAGTAATACCACAGCATGCAAGTTATACCACAACATGTAAGTCATACCACAACATGGAAGTAATACAACAGCATACAAATTATACCACAACATACAAGTAATACCACAACACGCAAATTATGTCACAGCACCCAAGTCATACCAAAACATGCAAGTAATATCAGAACATGCAAATTATACCACAACATGCAAATTATTCACAGCATGCAAGTTATACCACAGCATGAAAGTGATAACATGAAAGTTATACCACACCATGCAAGGTATACCACAATATGCAAGTTATACGACAGCATGGAAGCTATACCACACCAAGGAAATTATACCACACCATGCAAGTTATACCACAACATGCAAGTAATACCACAACAAGCAAGTTATACCACACCATGCATGTTATACCACACCATGCAAGTTATACCACAACATGCAATACATACCACAGCATGCAAGTTATACCACAGCATTCAAGTTATAGCACACGAAAATTATACTAGAGCGAGCAAGTTATATCACAGCATGCAAGCTATAACACATTATGCAAGATATACCTGAACATGCAAGTTATACCACAGCATGCAACATATACCACAAGATACAAGTAATTCCACGACATGCAAGCAATACCAAAACATGCCAGTAATACCACAGCATGCAAGTTATACCACAAAATGCAGTCATACCACAGCATGCAAGGAATACTACAACATGCAAGTTATACAAAACATGCAAATCATACCACAGCATACAAGTAATATCACACCATGGAAGTTATACCATAGCAAGCAAGTTATCCAAGAACATGCAAGTTATACCACAACAAGCAAGTAATACCACAGCATGCAAGTTATACCACAACATGCAAGTAATACTAAAACATGCAAGGTATACCAAACTTTGTAAGTTAAACCACAACATGCAAGTAATACCAGAGCATGCAAGATACCATAGCATGCAAGTAATACTACAACATGCAAGTTATATCACACCATGCAAGTCATACCACAACACGCAAGTTATACCACAGCATCCAGGTTATAACACAGCATGCAAGCAATATCACAACATGCAAATTATACCACACCATGGAGTTTATACCACAGCATGCAAGTTATACCACTACATGCAAGTAATACCACAGCATGCAAGTTATATCACAACATGCAAGTGATAACACAAGATGCAAGTTATACCACAATATGCAAGTAATACCACAGCAAGCAAGTTATACCATAACATACAATTCATACCGCACCAAGGAACGTTATACCACACCATTAAGTTATACCACAGCAAGCAAGTTATAACCCAGTATGGGAGTTGTACAACACCATGCAAGTTATACCACAACATGCAAATTATACCTCAACATGCAAGTTATACCTCAGCATGCAAGTTATATCACAACATGCAAGTAATACCACAACATGCAAGTTATACCACGAAATGCAAGTGATAACACATCATGCAAGTTATACCAAAATATGCAAGTAATACCACAACTTGCTGGTTATACCACAGCATGCAAGTTATACCACAACATGCAATACCACAACATGCAAGTTATACCATACCATGCAAGTTATACCACAACATGGGAGTTATACCTCAGCATGTAAGTTATATCACAACGTACAAGTTATACCACAACATGCAAATAATACCACAACATTCAAGTTATACCACAGCATTCAAGTTATACCACAGCATCCAAGTTATACCACAACATGGAAGTAATACCAAAGCATGCAAGTTATACCACAATATGCAAGTAATATCACGACATGCAAGTTATAAAACAGCATGCTAGCTAAACCACACCATGCAAGTTATATCACAACCTGTAAGTTATACCACGGCAAGCAAGTTATATCGCAGCATGCAAATCATACCACAGCAAGCTAGTTATACCACAACATGAAATTAATTCTACGATATGCAAGTTATACCACATACAAGTTATACCACAACATGCAAGTAATACCACAGCATGGAAGTTATATAACATGCAAGTAAAACCACGACATGCAAGTTATACCACACCATGCACATAATTCCACAGCAAGCAAGTTATTCCATATGAAAGTTATACCACACCATGAAAGTTATACCACACCATGCAAGTTTTGCCACGCCATGCAAGTTTTACCACAGAAAGCAAGTTATACCACAGCATGCAAGTTATACCACAGCATGCAGGTTATATCACAGCATACAAGTTATTCCACAACATGCAAGTTGTACCACTATGCAAGTTATAAGACAACATGGAAGCTATACCAAACATGCAAGTTATACCACAGAATGCAAGTTATACCACACTATGCAAGTTATACCACAACTTGGAAGTTATACCTCATCATGTAAGTTATACCACAACGTGGCAGTTATACCACAACATGCAAATAATACCACAACATTCAAGTTATACCACTGCATGCAATTTATACCACAGCATCCAAATTATACCACAACATGGAAGTTATACCAAAGCGTGCAAGTCGTACCACAACATGCAAGTAATACCACAACATGCAAGTTATATCATAGAATGCTAGTTAAACCACACCATGCAAGTCATACCACAGGTTGTAAGTTATAGCACAGCAAGCAAGTTATACTACACCATGCAAGATATACCCAAACTTGCATGTTTCCCACAGCATGCTAGTTATACCACAACATGCAATTAATTCCACGATATGCAAGTTATAACACATGCAAGTTCAACCACAACATGCAAGTAATAACACAGCATGCAACTTATGCAACAACATGCAAGTAATACGACAGCATGCAAGTAATACCACACCATGCATGTTATACCACAATATGGAAGTTGTACTACAATATGTAAATTATAACACGATAAGCAGGTAATACCACAACATAGAAGTTATACCACAACATGCAACTGATAATCAAAGCTGCAAGTTATAACAGTCCTTGGAAGTTATACCACAACATGCAAGTAATATCACATCATGCAAGTTATACCACAAAATGCAAGAAATTCTACAACATGCAAGATATACCACATCAGGCAAGTTATACCAACACTTGCAAGTAATACCACAGCATGTAAGTAATGCCACAGCATGCAAGTTATACTACAGCATGCAAGTAATATCACAGTTGGCAAATTATACCACAATGTGGAAGTAATACTACAACGTGTAAGTTATACCACACCATAAAATACCACAACATGCAAGTAATATCACAGCATGCAAGAAATGCCACAGCATGCAATTTGTACCACAACATGCAAGTTATACAAACACATGCAAGTAATACCACAGCTTGCAAGTTATACCACAACATGCAAGTAATACCAGAGCAGGTAAGTTATACGACAGTATGAAAGTAGTACTCCAACAAGTAATTTATTCCACGCCATACAAGTTACATCACAACATGCAAGTAATACCACAGCATGTAAGTAATGCCACAGCATGCAATTTATACCACAACATGCAAGTAATACCAGAGCATGCAAGATATACCACACCATGCAAGTTATACCACGACATGCAAGTAATACCACAGCATGCAAGTTATACCACAACATGCAAGTAACACTACAACATGAAATTTATACCACACCATGCAAGTTATATCAGAGCATGGAAGAAATACTAGAGACGCAAAATAATACCACAGCATGCAAGTTATAGCATAACATGCAAGTAACGACACAACATGCAAATTATACCACAACATGCAAATCATATCTAAGCATGCAAGTTATACCACAACATGTAAGTTATACTACAGCATGCAAATTATAAAACAACATGCAAGTAATACCACAATATACAAGTAATACCACACCATGCAAGTAATACCACGGCATGCAAGTTTTACCACACCATGCAAGTCATACCACAACACGCAAGTAAAACCACAGCATCCAAGTTATAACACAACATACAAGTCATACCACAACATGCAAGTTAGTTATACCACATCATGCAAGTAGCAACACAACATGGAAGTTATACCACACCATACAAGTTATACCACAGCATGCAAGTAATACCATAGCATGCATGTTATACCAGAAAATACAAGTCATACCACAACATGCAAGTAATACCGCAGCATGCAAGTAATACCACAGCATGCAAGTTAAACCACAGCATACAAGTTATATCACAACATGCAAGTAGTACCAAAACACGTTAGCTATACCACAGCATCCAACTTATACCACAACATGCAAACAATATCACACATTGGAAATCATAAAACATGCAACTTATACCACAGCATGCAAATTATACCACACCATGCAAGTTATACCACAACATGGAAGTTATACCTCATCATGTAAGTTATACCACAACGTGGTATTTATACCACAACATGCAAGCAATACCACAACATTCAAGTTATACCACTGCATGCAATTTATACCACAGCATCCAAATTATACCACAACATGGAAGTTATACCAAAGCATGCAAGTTATACCACAACATGCAAGTAATACCACAACATGCAAATTATATCACAGAATGCTAGTTAAACCAACCATGCAAGTTATACCACAGCTTGTATGTTATACTACAGCAAGCAAGTTATACCACACCAAGCAAGATATACCCAAACATGCGTGTTATACCACAACGTGCAATTAATTCCACGATATGCAAGTTATACCACATGCAAGATCTACAACAACATACAAGTAATAACACAACATGCAACTTATACAACATACAAGTAATACGACTGCATGCACGTAATACCACACCATGCATTATACCACAATATGTAAGTTATAACACAATAAGCAGGTAATACCACAGCATGGAAGTTATACCACAACATGCAACTGATAATTAAACCTGCAAGTTATACCAAGCCTTGGACGTTATACCACAACATGCTAGTAATACCACAATATGCAAGTTATACCACAAAATGCAAGTAATTCTACAACATGCAAGATATACCACACCATGCAAGTTATACCAACACTTGCAAGTAATACCACAACATGCAAGTAATGCCACAGCATACAAGTTATACTACAGCATGCAAGTAATACCACAGCTGGCAAGTTATACCACATTATGGAAGTAATACTACAATGTGTAAGTTATACCACACCACAAAATACCACAGCATGCAAGTAATACCACAGCATGCAAGAAATACTACAGCATGCAATTTGTACCACAACATGCAAGTTATACAAACACTTGCAAGTAATACCACAGCATGCAAGTTATACCACAACATGCAAGTAATACCAGAGCAGGCAAGGTATACGACAATATGAAAGTTATACCACAACAAGTAATTTATTCCACGCCATACAAGTTATACCACAACATGCAAATAACACCACAGCATATAAGTAATGGCACAGCATGCAATTTACACCACAACATGCAAGTAATACCAGAGCATGCAAGATATACCACACCATGCAAGTTATACCACGACATGCAAGTAATACCACAGCATGCAAGTAATACCACAGCATGCAAGTTATACCACAACATGCAAGTAACACCACAACATGAAAGTTATACCACACCATGCAAGTTATATCAGAGCATGGAAGAAATACCAGAGCAGCAAAATAATACCACAGCAGGCAAGTTATAGCACAACTAGCAAGTAATGCCACAACATGGAAATTATACTACTACATGCAAATTATACCAAAGCATGCAAGATATACCACAACATATAATACCAGAATATGCAAGTTATAACACAACATGCAAGTCATACCACAATATGTAAGTAATACCACAACATGCAAGAAATATCACAGCATGCAAGTTATACCACAGCATGCAAGTCATACCACAACACGCAAGTAATACCACGGCATGCAAGTTATAGCACAACATGCAAGTAATGCCATAACATGCAAATTATACTACAACATGCAAATTATACCAAAACATGCAAGTTATACCACAACATGTAAGTAATACCTGAACATGCAAGTTATAACACAACATGCAAGTAATACCATAATATGCTAGTAATACCACAACATGCAAGTAATACCACAGCATGCAAGTTAAACCACAGCATGCAAGTCATACCAAAACACGCAATACCACAGCATGCAAGTTATAACACAATATACAAGTTAGTTATACCACATCATGCAAGTAGTAACACAACGTGGAAGGTATACCACACCATACAAGTTATACCACAGCATGCAAGTAATACCACAGCATGCATGTTATACCAGAACATGCAAGTCATACCACAACATGCAAGTAATACCACAGCATGCAAGTAATACCACAAAATGAAAGTAATTCCGCAGCATACAAGTTATATCACAATATGCAAGTAATACCACAACACGCAAGCTATACCAAAGCATCCAACTTATACCACAACATGTAAACAACATCACAAGATGGAAATTATACCACAACATGCAAGTTATACCACAGCATGCAAGTTATACCACAACATGCAGGTAATACCAAAACATGCTCGTTATACCGCAATATGCAAGTAATACCTTATCATGCAAGTTATACCATGATATGGATGTTATAAGACAACATGCAAGTTATACCATGATATGGAAGTTATAAGACAAAATGCAAGTTATACCACAGCATAGAAGTTATACCACAACATGTAAGTACAACTATAGCACGCAAGTTATACCAGAATGTGCAATACCACAACATGCAAGTAATATCATAGCGTGCAAGTTATACCACAACATTCAAGTTATACCACAACATGCAAATCATACCACAACATGCAAATTGTACCACAGCTTCCAAGTTATACCACAACATGCAAGTCATACCTCAACATGCAAGTTATACCATAGTATGCAAGTTATACCGCAACATGCAAGTTATACCAAAGCATGGAAGTTATACCAAAACATGCACTTAATACTAGAAATTGCAAGTTATACAACATGCAAGTTATACTAAAACATGCAAATCATACAACAACCTGCAAGTTGTACAACAGCATGCAAGTTATACCACAACATGCAAGTCATACTACTACATGTAAGTTACACCACAACATGCAAGTTATTCAGCAACATGCAAGTAATACCACGACTTGGAGGTTATACCACAACATGCAAGTAATACCACAACATGTAAGGTATACCACAACATTCATGTAATAACACAGCATGTATGAAATACTACAACATGCAAGTCATATCAAAACATGTAAGTTGTACCACAGCATGCAAATTATACCATAACAAGCAACTCGTACTGCTATATGCGTTATACCATAACATGCAAGTTATTCCACAACATGCAAATAATATCACAACATGGAAGTCATACCGCAACATGCAAGTTATACCAGAGCATGGAAGTTATACCACAACATGCAAGTAATACTACAGCACGCAAGTTATACCACATTATGCAAGTTATACCACACCATGCAAGTGATGCTACAGCATGGAAGGTATACCACAACATTTAAGTTATACCACAACATGCAAGTGATACTACAGCATGGAAATTATACCACAACAAGCAAGTGATACCAGAACATGCAAGTTATACCACGACATGCAAGTTATACCGCAGCTTACAGATGATAGTAAAACATGCATGTGATATCACTACATGCAAGTAATACCACAACATGTAAGTTATACCAGAACATACAAGTAATACCACAGCATGCAAGTTTTACCACAGTATGCAAATTATACCACAACATGTAAGTAAAGCCACGACATGCAAGTTATACCAGAGCATGCAAGTTATACCATAAAATGCATGTAATCCCACAGCATGCAAGTTATACCACAACATATAAGTGACGTCCTAGCATGGAAGTTACACCATAACATGCAGGTAATACCACAGCATGCACGTCATACCAAAGAATGCAAGTTATATCACAACATGCAAGTAATACCATAGCATATAAGTTATACCACAGTATGCAAGCCATACCAAAGTATGCAAGTTATACCACAGCATACAAATCATACCACAGCATTGAAGCTATACCACAATATGCAAGTTATACCATAGCTTGCAAGTTGCACCACAGCATGCAAGTTATATCTCAGCATGCATGTTATACCACAGTATGGAAGTCATACCATAGCATGCATGTTATACCACAGCATACAAGCTGTACCACAGCATGCAATTATACCAGAGCAAACAAGTTATACCACAACAGGCAAGTCATACCACAACATGCAATTCAAACCACAGCATAACAGTTATAATGCAGCAGGCAACATATATCACAGCATGCAATTCATACCACAGAATGAAAATCACACCACAGCATGCAAGTCATACCACAGCATACAAGTTATACCAGAGCATGCAAGTCATACCGCACCATGGAAGTTATACCACAGCATGGAAGTCATACAAACACCAAGCAAATTATAACACAGCATGCAAGTCATACCACAGCATGCAATTCAAACCACAGCATAACAGTTATAATACAGCTGGCAACATATATCACAGCATGTAATTTATACCACAGAATGAAAATCACACCTCAGCATGCAAGTCATACCACAGCATACATGTTATACCAGAGCATGCAAGTCATACCGCACCATGGAAGTTATGCCACAACATGGAAGTCATACAAACACCAAGCAAATTATAACACAGCATGCAAGTCATACCACAGCACGCATGTTATACCACAGCATGTAAGTTATTCCACAGCATGCAAATCGTATCACAGTATGCAAGTTATACCACAGTATACAAGTCATATCAAAACATGCAAGTTATACCACAGCGTGAAAGTCATACTACAGTACGCAAGCTACATCACAGCATGCAAGTCTTACCACAGCATGCAAGTTATACCACAGCAAGCAAGTCATACCACAGCATGTTAGTCATACCACAACCTGCAATATATACCATAGCATGCAAGTTATACCTCAGCATGCAAGTTATACCACAACATGCAAGTTACACCACATCTTGCAAGTTATACCAAAGCATGCAAGTTATACAACAGCAATCAAGCTATAACAGAGCATGCATACCATACCACAGTATGCATGTTATACCACAGCATGCAAGCCATACCACAGCATGCACGTTATACCACAGCGTGCAAGTTATACCACAGCATGCCATTAATGCATTATACCTCAGCATGCAAGTCATACCACATCATGTAACTTATACCATAGCATCTAAGTTACATCACAGCATGCAAGCCATGACTTATACCACAGCATGCAAGTCATAACACTGCATACAAGTTATACCACAGCATAAAAGTCATACCACACCATATAAGTTATGCTACAGCATGCAAGTCATACCACAGCATGCGAATTATACCACAGCATCAAATTATATCACAGCATGCAGGGCATACCAAACCATACAACTCATACCACAGCATACAGCAAGCGAGTCATATCAGAGCATGCAAGTCATACCATAGCATGCAAGTTATACCACAGCATGCAAGTCTTACCACAGCATGCACATTATACCACAGCATACAAGTGGTACCACATCATCCAAGTTATACCAAAGCAAGGAAGTCATAGCAAATTATGCATATTATACCACAGCATGCAAGTCATATCACAGCATGCAAGTTATACCACAGCATGCAAGTCATATCACGGCATGCACATTATACCACTGTATGCAAGTCATACCACAGCATGCTAGTTATACCACAGCATACAAGTCATACCACAGCGCTGATGCAAGTCATACAACAGCATGGAAGTTATATCACAGCATACAACTCATACCACAGTAAGCAAGTTATACCACAGCATGAAAATTATACCACAGTATGCTAGTCATACCATAGCAATCACGTTATACCAAAGCATGCAAGTTTTACCACAGCAAGCAAGTCATACAACGGCATGCAAGTTATATCACAGCATTCAAGTCATACCACAGCATGCAATTTATACCACAGTATGCAAATTATGGAAGCCATGCCTTGTACCACAGCATGCAAGTCATACCAAAGCATACAAGTTATACCACAGCATGCAAGTCATGCCATAACATGCAAATTATACCACAGCATGGAAGTCATTCAACAGCATGCAAATTATACCACGGCATGGAAGTCATACAAGAGCGTGCAAGTTATGTCACAGCATACAACTCATACCACAGCATGTAAGTTATACCACAGCATGCAAGTCATATCACAACATGGAAATTATACCACAGTATGAAAGTCATACCATAGCATTCAAGTTATACCACAGCATGCAAGTTATACCACAGCAAGCAAGTCATACAACGGCATGCAAGTTATATCACAGCATGCAAGTCATACCACAGCATGCAACTTGTACCACAGTATGAAAGTTATGCAAGTCATGCCTTGTACCACAGCATGCAAGTCATACCACAGCATACAAGTTATAAAAGCATGGAAGTCATACCATAGCATGCAAATTATACCACAGCATGCAAATTATACCACGGCATGGAAGTCATACAACAGTGTGCAAATTATGTCACAGCATGCAAGTCATACCACAGCATGCAAGTTATGCCACAGTATGCAAGTCACATTACAGCATGGAAATTATACTACAGTATGCAAGTCATACCATAGCATTCAAGTTATACCACAGCATGCAAGTTACACCACAGCAAGCAAGTCATACAACGGCATGCAAGTTATATCACAGCATGCAAGTCATACCACAGCATGCAACTTATACCACAGTATGCAAGTTATGAAAGTGATTACTTGTACCACAGCATGCAAGTCATACCACAGCATACAAGTTATACCACAGCATGCAAGTCATACCACAACATGCAAATTATACCACGGCATGGAAGTTATACAACAGCATGCAAATTATACCATGGCGTGGAACTCATACAACAGCGAGCAAGTTATATCACAGCATGCAAGTCATACCACAGCATGTAAGTTATACCACAGAATGCAAGACACATCACAGCATGCAAATTATGCCACATTGTGCAAATCATACCACAACATGCAAGTTATACCACAGCATGCAAGGTATACCGCAACATGTAAATTATACCACAGCATGCATGCTACACCACAGCATGTAAACCATACCACAGTATGCACGTTATTCCACAGCATACAAGTTATACCACAGCATGCAATTAATGCATTATACCACAGTATGCAATTAATACATTATGCGGCAGCGTGCAAGTCATACCACATGTGACATACCACAGCATGCAAATTATATCAAAGCGTGCAAGGCATGCCTATTACAACAGCATGCAAGTCATAACACCGCATGCAAATTATACCACAGCATACAAGTCATACCACACCATACAAGTTATAACACAGTTTGCAAGTCATACCACAGCATGCAATTTATACCACAGTATGCAAGTCATACCACATCATGCAAGTTATACCACAGCATGCAAGTCATACCACAGCATGGGAGTCATACCACACCATGCAAATTATATCACAGCATGCAAGTCATACTACACCATGCAAGTCATACCACAGCATACAAGTTATGGCACAGCAAGCAAGTCGTACCACAGCATGCAAGTTATACCACAGCAAGCAAGTTATACCACAGCATGCAAGTTATACCGGAGCATGCAAGTCATACCACAGAATGGGAGTTTTACCACACCATGCAAATTATATCACAGCATGCAAGTCATACTACATCATACAACTCATACCAAAGCATACAAGTTATACCACGGCATGGAAGTCATACAAGAGCGTGCAAATTATATCACAGCAAGCAAGTCATGCCAGAGCATGCACGTTATACCACAGCATGCAAGTCATACCACATCATCCAAGTTTTACCACAGCAAGGAGGTCATAATACAGGGCATATAGTATGCAAGTTATACTTGCAAGTTATGCCACAGCATGCAAGTCATACCACAGCATGCAAGTTATATCAGAGCATGCAAGTCATATCACAGCATGCAAATCATACCATAGCATGGAAGTCATACCACAACATACAAGTCATATAACAGCATGTATGTTATATCAGCCTGCAAGTCATACCACAGGATGCAAGTTATACCACAGGATGTAGGTCATATCACAGCATGCAAATTATACCACAGTATGCAAGTCATACCATAGCATGTAAGTTATACCACAGCATGCAAGTCATACCACAGCAAGCAAGTCATACCATGGCATGCAAGTTTTATCACAGCATACAAGTCATAACACAACATGCATGTTATACCACAGTGTGCAAGTTACACCACAGCTTGCAAGTCATGCCTTGTACCATAGCATTCAAGTCATATCACAGCATGCAAGTTACACCACAGCGTGCAAGGTGTATCACAGAATGCAAGTAAAAATCTTATACTACAGCATGCAAGTCATACCATAGCATACAAGTTATACCACAACATGCAAGTCATACCACTGCACGCAAATTATACCACGGCATGCAAGACAGAGCGTGCAATTCATACCACAGGATGCAAGTCATACCGTAGCATTCAAGTCATATCACAGCATGCAAGTCACACCACAGCGTGCGAGGTATACCACAGAATGCAAGTCATATCTTATACTACAGCATGCGAGTCATACCATAGCATACAAGTTATACCACAACATGCAAGTCATACCACAGCATACAAATTATACCATAGTATGCAAGTCATACCACAGCCTGCAAATTATACCACAGCATGCAAATCATACCACTGCATGCATTTTATTCCACAGCATACAAGTTATACCACAACATGAAAGTTATACCACAGCATGCAAATCATACCACAGCATGCAAGTTATTCCACAGAATGCAAGTTATTCCACAACAAGCAAGTTATACCACAGCATAAAAGTTACACCATATCATGCAAGTTATATCACAGCTACAAGTTATACCACAACATGCAAGTTATAGCACAGCATGCAGTTCATACCACTGCATGCGAGTTATACCACAGCATGCAAGTTATAGCACAGCATGCAAGTTATACCACAGCATGCAAATCATACCACAGCATGCAAGTTATTCCACAGCATGCAATTTATACCACAGCATGCAAGTTATACCACAGCTACTAGTTATACCACAACATGCGAGTTATACCACAGCATGCAAGTTATACCACGGCATACAAGTTATAATACAGCTGCATGTTATATCACAGCATACAAGTTATACCACAGCATGCGGGCTACTACAGCATGCAAGTTATACCACAACATGCAAGTTATACCGCAGTGTGCAAGTTACACCACAGCATGCAAGTCATACCACAGCACGCAAGGTAACCATAGCACGCAAGTCATACCACAACACGCAAGTCATACCACAACATGCGAGTCATACCACAGCACGCAAGTTATACCATAGCACGCAAGTCGTACCACAGCATGCAAGTTATATCACAACATGCAAGGTATACCACAGCATGCAAGTCATCCCTCACCATGGACGTTATACCACAGCATGCAAATCATACCACAGCATGCAGTTATGTAACAGCATACAAGTTATACCACAGCATGCAAGTCATACAACAACATGCATGTTATACTACAGTATACATGTCATACCACAGCATACAAGTTCTATCATAGCATGCAAGTCATACCACAAAATGCAAGTTATACCACAGGATGCAATTCATACCACAGCATGC
>JAUUDZ010421130.1:0-14348 GCA_032361705.1 Panulirus versicolor | reverse complement strand
AGTCACCATACATTACTGGTTGTCTGGTACAACATACAGGTGGTTACGTCAGTGTAGATGTCAGTCACCATACATTACTGGTTGTCTGGTACATCATACAGGTGGATCCGTCACTGTAGGCGTCAGTCACCATACATTACTGGTTGTCTGGTACAACATACAGGTGACTCCGTCACCGTAGACGTCAGTCATCATACATTACTGGTTGTGTGGTACATCATACAGGAGACTCCGTCACTGTAGACGTCAGTCATCATACATTACTGGTTGTGTAGTACAACATACAGGTGGTTCCGTCACTGTAGACGTCATTCACCATACATTACTGGTTGCCTGGAACAACATTAAGGTGGCTCCGTCATTGTAGACGTCAGTCATCATACATTACTGGTTGTCTGGTACAACATACAGGATGTTCCGTCACTGTAGACGTAGTTCATCATACATTACTGGTTGTCTGGTACAACATACAGGTGGTTCCGTCACTGTAGACGTAAGTCACCATACATTATCAGTTGTGTGGTACATCATACAGGTGGTTACGTCACTGTAGACGTCAGTCACCATACATCACTGGTTGTCTGGTACAACATACAGGTAGTTCCATCACTGTAGACGTCAATCACCATACATTACTTGTTGTCTGGTATAACATACAGGTGGTTCCGTCGCTGTAGACGTCAGTCACCATACATTACTGGTTGTCTGGTACAACATACAAGTGGTGCCGTCACTGTAGATGTCAGTCATCATACATTACAGGTTGTCTGGTACATCATACAGGTGGTTCCGTCACAGTTGACTTCAGTCACCATACATGACTGGTTGTCTGGTACAACATAAAGGTGACTCCTCCACTGTAGACGTCAGTCACCATACAATGCTGGTTGTCTGGTACAACATACAGGTGGCTCCGTCACTGTAGAAGTTAGTCACCATACATTACTGGTTGTGTGGTACAACATACAGGTGACTCCGTCACTGTAGACGTCAGTCATCATACATTACTGATTGTCTGGTACAACATACAGGTGGCACCGTCAGTGTAGACGTCAGTCACAATATTTTACTGGTTGTCTGGTACAACATACAAGTGGTTCCGTCACTGTAGACGTCAGTCCCCATACATTACTTGTTGTGTGGTACATCATACAGGTGGTTCCGTCACTGTAGACGTCAGTCACAATACATTACTGGTTGTCTGGTACATCATACAGGTGACTCCGTCACTGTAGACGTCAGTCACCATACATTACTGGATGTCTGGTACATCATACAGGTGGCTCCGTCACTGTAGACGTCAGTTATCACACATTACTGGTTGTCTGGTACAACATACAGGTGGCACCGCAACTGTAGACGTCAGTCACCATACATTTCTGGTTGTCTGGTACAACATACAGGTGGCACCGTCACTGTAGACGTCAGTCACCATACATTACTGGTTGTCTGGTACAACATACAAGTGGTTCCGTCACTGTAGACGTCAGTCACCATACATTACTGGTTGTCAGGTAGAGCATACAGGTGGCTCCGTCAATGTAGACGTCAGTCACCGTATATTACTGGTTGTCTGGTACATCATACAGGTGACTCCGTCACTGTAAACGTCAGTTATCATATATTACTGGTTGTCTGGTACAACATACAGGTGACTCAGTCACTGTAGACGTCAGTCATAATACATTACTGGTTGTCTGGTACAACATAAAGGAGACTCCGTCACTGTAGACGTCAGTCACCATACATTAATGGTTGTCTGGTACATCATACAGGTGGTTCCGTCACTGTAGACGTCAGTCATCACACATTACTGGTTGTGTGGTACATCATACAGGTGACTCCGTCGCGGTAGACGTCAGTCACAATACATTACTGGTTGTCTGGTAGAGCATACAGGTGGCTCCGTTACTGTAGACGTCAGTCACCATACATTACTGGTTGTCTAGTACAACATACAAGTGGTTCCGTCACTCTAGACGTCAGTCACCATACATTACTGGTTGTCTGGTAGAACATACAGGTGGTTCCTTCACTGTAGACGTCAGTCACCATACATTACTGGTTGTCTGGTACAGCATACAGTTGGTTCCGTCACTGTAGACGTCAGTCACCATACATTACTGGTTGTCTGGTACAACATAGAGGTGACTCCGTCACTGTAGACGTCAGTCATCATACATTACTGGTTGTGTGGTACATCGCACAGGTGACTCCGTCACTGTAGACGTCAGTCATCATACATTACTGGTTGTTTGGTACAACATACAGGTGGTTCCGTCACTGTAGACGTCAGTCACCATACATTACTGGTTTTCTGGTATAACTTACAGGTGGCTCAGTCACTGTAGACGTCAGTCATCATACATTACTGGTTGTCTGGTACAACGTAGGGTTGCTCCTTCACTGTAGACGTCAGTCACCATAAATTACTGGTTGTCTGGTTCAACACACAGGTGGTTCCGTCACTGTAGACGTCAGTCCCCATACATTTCTGGTTGTCTGGTATAACATACAAGTGACTCCGTCACTGTAGACGTCAGTCATCATACATTACTGGTTGTGTGGTACATCGTACAGGTGACTCCGTCACTGTAGACGTCAGTCATCGTACATTACTGGTTGTCTGGTACGACATACAGGTGGTTCCGTCACTGTAGACGTCAGTCACCATACATTACTGGTTGTCTGGTACAACATACAGGTGGCTGCGTCACTGTAGACGTCAGTCATCATACATTACTGGTTGTTTGGTACAACATACAGGTGGTTCTGTCACTGTAGACGTCAGTCACCATACATTACTGGTTGTGTGGTACATCATACAGTTGGTTCCGTCACTGTAGACGTTAGCCATCATACATTACTGGTTGTCTGGTACATCACACAGGTGGTTCCGTCACTGTAGTCGTCAGTCACCATATATTTCTGATTGTGTGGTACAACATATAGTTGACTCCGTCACTGTAGACGTCAGTCATCATACATTACTGGTTGTGTGGTACATCATGCATGTGACTCCGTCACTGTAGACGTCAGTCATCATACATTACTGGTTGTCTGGTACAACATACAAGTGGTTCCGCACTGTAGACGTCAGTCACCATACATTACTGGTTGTCTGGTACAACATACAAGTGGTTCCGTCACTGTTGATAAGGGTTAGGGTGTACCAGAGAGAGACGCCTGGGATGAGGGTTGCGTTGTACCAGAGAGAGGGGCCTGGGAAAAGGTGTTCGTTGTCCCAGATGGAGAGGCATGGGATGAGGGTTAAGTTGTACCAGAGAGAGAGGCCTGGTATGAGGGTTGGGTTGTACCAAAGACCCTGGAGAGGGTTGGATTGCACCAGAGAGAGAGGCCTGGGATGAGGGTTGGGTTGTACCAGAGAGGCCTAGGATGAGGGTTGGGTTGTACCATAGAGAGATACCTTATATGACGGTTAGCTTGTAGCAGAGAGAGATACCTGGGATGTGGGTTGGGTTGTACCAGTGAGCCTGGGATGAGGGATGGGTTTTACCAGAGAGAGAAGCCTGCAATATGGGTTGGGTTGTACCAGATAGAGACGCCTGGGATGAGGGTTGCGTTGTACCAGAGATAGGGGCCTGGGAAGAGGGTTTCGTTGTGCCAGAGAGAGAGGCCTGGGATTAGGGTTAAGTTGTACCAGAGAGAGAGGCCTGCAATGAGGGTCGGGTTGTACCAAAGAGAGAAAGTGGATGAGTGTTGGGTTATACAAGTGGGTGAGGCCTGGGATGAGGGTTGGGGTGTACCAGAGGGAGAGGCCTGTGATGAGGGTTGGGTTGTACCAGAGAGAAAGGTCAAGGATGAGTGTTGGGTTGCACCAGAGAGAGAGTCCTGGGTTAAGAGTTAAGTTGTACCAGAAAAAGCCACCTGGAATGATTGTTGGGTTGTACCAAAGGGAAAGGCCTGGGAAGAGGGTTGGATTTTACCAGAGAGAGATGCCTTGGATGAGGGTTGTGTTGTACCAGATAGGGAAGCCTGGGATGAGGGTTGGGCTGTACCAGAGAGAGACGCCTAGGATTAGGCTTGCTTTGTACCAAAGAGAGGGGCCTGGGAAGAGGGCTTTGTTGTTCCAGAAGGAAAGGTGTGGGAGGAGGGTTGAGTTGTACCAGAGAGGGAGGTCTGGGATGAGGGTTGGGTTGTACCAGAAAGAGAGGCCTTGGAGGAATGTTGGGTTGTACCAGAGAGAGAGCCCTAGGATGAGGGTTGGGTTGCACCAGAGAGAGAGACCTTGGAGAGGGTTGGGTTGTACCAGAGAGAGAGGCCTGGGATGAGGGTTGGGTTGTACCAGAGAGGCCTAGAATGAGGGTTGGGTTTTACAATAGAGAGAGACCTGAGATGAGGGCTGGGATGTACCAGAGAGAGATACCTGGGATGTGGGATGGTTTGTACCAGAGAAAGAGGCCTGGGATGAGGGTTGGGTTGTATAAGAGGGAGAGGCCTAGAATGAGGGTTGGGTTTTATAAGATGGAGAGGCCTAGAATGAGGGTTCGGTTGTATCAGAGTGAGAGGCCTGGGATAAGGGTTGGGTTGTGCCAGAGGGAGAGGCTTGGGATTAGGGTTGGTTTGTACCAGAGAGAGAGGACTGGGATGAGGGTTAGGTTGTACCAGAGAGAGACCCTGAATGAGGGTTGGGTTGTACAAGAGGGAGAATCCTGGAATGAGGTGTGGGTTATACCAGAGAGAGAGGCCTGGGATGAGTGTTGGGTTGAACCAGAGAGAGATGCCCGGGATGAGTATTGGGTTGTACCACAGGGAAAGTCCTGGGTTGAGGGTTGTGTTTCACCAGAGGGGGAGACCTGGGATGAGGGTTAGGTTGTACCACAGAGAGAGGCCTGGAATGAGGGTTAGGTTGTAGAAGACAGAGATGCCTGGGATGAGGGTTAGGTTGTAACAGATGGAGAGGCCTGGTATGAGCGTTGGGTTGCACAAGAGAGAGAGAGCCCTGGGTTGAGGGTTAGGTTGTACCAAAAAGAGACACCTGGAATGATGGTTGGGTTGTACCAGAGGGAGAGGCTTGGGAAGAGGGTGGGGTTGTACCAGAGAGAGAGGCCTCGGATGAGGGTTGGGTTGTACCAGAGAGAGAAGCCTGCGATAAAGGGTTGGTTGTACGAGATAGAGACGTCTGGGAGAAGGGTTGCGTTGTACCAGAGAGAGGGGCCTGGGATGAGAGTCTCGTTGTACCAGAGTGAGAGGCGTGGGATGAGGGTTGAGTTGTACCAGAGAGAGAGGCCTGAGATGAGGATTGGGTTGTACTAGAGCCTGGGATGAGGGTTTGGTTGTACCAGATAGAGAGGCCAGGGATGAAGGTTAGGTTGTACCAGCGAAAGAACCTGGAGAGGGATGGGTAGTACCAGAGAGAGAGGCCTGGGATGAGGGTTGGGTTGTACCAGAGAGGCTGGGGATGAGGGTTGGGTTGTACCATAGAGAGACACCTGAGAAAGTTGGGTTGTATCAGAGAGAGATACCTGGGATGTCAGTTGGGCTTTACCAGAGAGGAATGGGATAAGGGTCGGGTTGTACCAGAGGGAGAGGACTGGAATGAGTGTTGGGTTGTACCAGAGGGAGAGGCCTGGAATGAGGATTGCGTTGTACCGGACAGAGAAGACTGGGATAAGAGTAGTGCTGTGCCAGAGTGATATGCCAGGGATGAGGGTTGGGTTTTACCAGAGAGAGACCCTGGATAAGAGTTGGGTTGTACAAGAGGGAGAGGCCTGCGATGAGTGTTGCGTTGTACAAGATAGAGAGGCCTCGGATGAGGGTTGGGTTTTACCAGAGAGAGATGCCTGGGATGAGGATTGGGTTGTTCCAGAGAGAGAAGCCTGGGGTTAGGGTTGCGTTATACCAGAGAGAGAGAGGCCTGGGATGAGGGTCGGGTTGTACCACAGAGAGAATGTGAATGAGGGTTGGGTTTTACAAGTGGGTGAGGCCTGGGATGAGGGTTGGGGTGTACCAGAGAGAGAGGCCTGGGATGAGGGTTGGTTTGTACCAGAGATAAAAGTCTGGGATGAGCGTTGGGTTGTACCAGAGAGAGAATCCTGGGTTGAGGGTTAAGTTGTACCAGAAAAAGCCACCTAGAAGGATTGTTGGGTTGTACCAAAGGGAGAGGCCCGGGAAGAGGGTTGGGTTTTACCAGAGAGAGAGGCCTTGGATGAGGGTTTGTTTGTGCCAGAGAGGGAAGCCTGCGATGAGGGTTGGGTTGTACCAGAGGGAGACGCCTGGGATGATGGTTACGTTGTACCAGAGAGAGGGGCCTGGGAAGAGGGTTTTGTTGTTCCAGAAGGAGAGGCTTGGGATGAGAGTTGAGTTGTACCAGAGATGAAGGCCTGGGATGAGGGTTGGGTTGTACCAGAAAGAGAGGCCTTGGAGGAATGTTGGGTTGTAACAGAGAGAGAGTCTTAGGATGAGGGTTGGGTTGTACCAGAGAGACATTGGAGAGAGTTGGGTTGTACCAAAAAGAGAGGCCTGGGATGAGGGTTGGGTTGTACCAGAGAGGACTAGGATGAGGGTTGGGTTGTACCATAGAGAGAGACTTGAGATGAGGGCTGGGTTGTACCAGAGAGAGAGGCCTGGAATGAGGGTTAGGTTGTAGAAGAGCGAGATGCCTGGGATGAGGGTTGGGTTAACAGATTGAGAGGCCTGGTATGAGTGTTGGGTTTCACCAGAGGGAGAGCCCTGGGTTGAGGGTTAGGTTGTAACAGAGATACCTGGAATGATGGTTAGGTTGTAACAGAAGGAGAAGCTTGGGAAGAGGGTTGGGTTGTACCAGAGAGAGAGGCCTCAGATGAGGGATGGGTTGTACCAGAGAGAAACCTGCGATAATGGTTGGGTTGTACCAGATATAGACGTCTGGGATGAGGATTGCGTTATACCAAAGAGAGGGGCCTGGGATGAGGGTTTCGTTGTACCAGAAGGAGAGGCGTGGGATGAGGGTTGAGTTGTATCAGAGAGAGAGGCCTGGGATGGGGGTTGGGTTGTACCAGAAACAGAGGCCTGGGATGAGAGTTGGGTTGTACCAGATAGAGAGGCCTGGGATGAAGGTTGGGTTGTACCAGAGAAAAAACCTGGAGAGGGAAGGGTTGTACCAGAGAGAGGTCCTGGGATGTGGATTTGGTTGTACCAGAGAGGCCTGGGATGAGGATTCGGTTGTACCATAGAGAGAGACCTTAGATGAGGATTAGGTTGTAGCGGAGAGAGATACCTGGGGTGTGATTTGGGTTGTACCAGAGAGAGAGGCGAGGAATGAGGGTCGGGTTGTACCAGAGGGAGAGGCATGGGATGAGAGTTTGGTTGTACGAGAGGGAGAGGTCTGCGATGAGGTTTGGGTTGTACCAGAGACAAAGACCTGGGATGAGGGTTGGGTTGTACCAGAGGGAAAGGCCTGGGATGAGGGTTGCGTTGTGCCAAAAGGAGAGGCCTGGGATAAGGGTTGGGTTGTACCAGAAAGAGAGGCCTGGGATGAGGGTCGCGTTGTAAAAGAGAGAGACCCTGGATGTGGGCTGGGTTATACAAGAGGGAAAACCTTGGGATGAGGGTTGGGTTGTACCAGAGAGAGACCCTGGATGAGGGTTGGGTTGTACAAGAGGGAGACGCTTGGAATGAGGGTTGGGTTGTACCAGAAAGAAAAGCCTTGGATGAGGGTTGTGTTTTAACAGAGAGAGAGGCCTGAGATGAGGGTTGGGTTGTACCAGAGAGAGAGATCCGGGATGAGGGTTGGGTTATACCAGAGAGAGAGGCCAGGGATGAGGGTTGTGTTGTACCAGAGAGAAACGCCTGGGATGAGGGTTTGGTTTTACCAGAGGGAGAAACCTGGGATAAGTGTTGCGTTGTCCCAGAGGGAGGGGCCTACAAAGAATGTTGGGTTGTACCATATGGAGATGCCTGCGATGAGATTTGGTTTGCACTAGGGAGAGAGGCCTGGGATGAGGGTTGGGTTGTACCTGAGAGGCCTGGGATAAGGGTTGGGTTCGACCAGAGAGAGAGACCTGGGATGAGGTTCGGGTTGTACCAGAGAGAGACTCTGGATATGGGTCGGGTTGTACCAGAGAAAGACCCTGGAGAGGGTTGGGTTGTACCAGAGAGAGAGGCCTGTGATGAAGGTTGGGTTTTACCAGAGAGGCCTGGGATGAGTGTTGGGTTGTACCATAGAGAGAGACCTTAGATGCGGGTTGACTTGTAGCAGAGAGAGATACCTGATATGTGGATTGGGTTGTACCAGAGAGGGAGGCCTGGGGTGAGTGTCGGGTTGTACCAGAGGGAAAGGTCTGGGATGAGGATTGGGTTGTACCAGAGGGAGGGCCTGGGAAGAGTGTTGGGTTGTACCAGAGAGAGAGGCCTAGGATAAGGGTTGGGTTGTACCACAGAGAGAGATCTGAGATGAGGGCTGGGTTGTACCAGAGAGAGATACCTGGGATGTGGTATGGTTTTTGCCAGAAGGAGAGGCTTGGGATGAGGTTTGGGTTGTATAAGAGTGAGAGGCCTGGAATGAGGGTTGGGTTGTACCAGAGTGAGAGGCCTGGGATAAGGGTTGGTTTGTGCCAGAGGGAGAGGCTTGGTATGAGGGTTGGGTTATACCAGAGATAGAGGCCTTGGATGAGGGTTGGGTTGTACCAGAGAGAGAAACCTGGGATGAGAGTTGGGTTGAACCAGAGAGAGCCCCGGGATGAGTGTTGGTATGAGAGAGAGGTCTGGGATGAGGGTCGGGTTGTACCAGAGAGAGACCCTGGATGAGGGTGGGTTGTACAAGAGGGAGAGGCCTGGATTGAGGGTTAGGTTATACCAGAGAGAGAGGCCTTAGATGAGGGTTGGATTTTACCAAAGAGAGAAACCTGGGATGAGAGTTGGGTTGAACCAGAGAGAGAGAGCCCCGGGATGAGTGTTGGGTTGTACCACAAGGAAAGTCCTGGGATGAGGGTTGGGCTTTATCAGAGGGCGAGACCTGGGATGAGGGTTAGGTTGTACCAGAGAGAGACGCCTGGAATGACGGTTAGGTTGTAGAAGAGAGAGATGCCTGGGGTGAGGGTTGGGTTGTAACATATTGAGAGGCCTGGTATGAGCGTTGGGTTGCACCAGAGGGAGAGCCCTGGGTTGAGGGTTAGGTTGTAATAGAAAGAGACACCTGGAATGATGGTTGGGTTGTAAATGAGGAAGAGGCTTGGGAAGATGGTTGGTTTGTACCAGAGAAAGAGGCCTCGGATGAGGGTTGGGTTGTACCAGAGACCTGCGATAAGGGTTGGGTTGCACTAGATAGAGACCTCTGGGATGAGGATTGCGTTGTACCAGAGAGAGGGGCCTGGGATGAGGGTTTCGTTGTACCAGAGGGAGAGGCGTGGGATGAGGTTTGAGTTGTACCAGAGGGAGAGGCCTGGGATGAGGGTTGGGTTGTACCAGAAAAAGAGGCCTGGGATGAGGGTTGGGTTGTACCAGATAGAGAGGCCTGGGATGAAGGTTGGGTTGTTCCAGAGAAAAAACCTCGTGAGGGATTGGTTGTACCAGAGAGAGGAACTGGGATGAGGGTTTGGTTGTACCAGAGATGCTTGGGATGAGGGTTCGGTTGTACCATAGAGAGAGACCTTAGATGAGGGTTAGGTTGTAGCGTAGAGAGATACCTGGGATGTGATTTGGGTTGTACCAGAGAGAGAGGCGTGGAATGAGTGTCGGGTTGTCCCAGAGGGAGAGGCATGGGATGAGGGTTGGGTTGTACAAGAGGGAGAGGCCTGCGATGAGGTATGGGTTGTACCAGAGAGAAAGGCCTGGGATGAGGGTTGCGTTGTGCCAGAAGGAGAGGCCTGGGATAAGGGTTGGGTTGTCCCAGAAAGAGAGGGCTAGGATGAGGGTCGCGTTGTACCAGAGAGAGACCCTGGATGTGGGTTGGGTTGTACAAGAGGGAAAACCTTGGGATGAGGGTTGGGTTGTACCAGAGAGAGACCCTGGATGAGGGTTTGGTTGTACAAGAGGGAGACGCTTGGGTTGAGGGTTGGGTTGTACCAGAGCGAAAAGCCTTGGATGAGGGTTGTGTTTTAACAGAGAGGCCTGGGATGAGGGTTGGGTTGTAGCAGAGACAGGGATCCGGGACGAGGGTTGGGTTATACCAGAGAGAGAGGCCAGGGATGAGGGTTGGGTTGGACCAGAGAGAAACACCTGGGATGAGAGTTGGGTTGTACCAGAGGGAGAAACCTGGGATGAGGGTTGCGTTGTCCCATAGGGAGGGGCCTACAAAGAAAGTTGGGTTGTACCATATGGAGATGCCTGGGATGAGATTTGGTTTGTACTAGGGAGAGAGGCCTGGGATGAGGGTTGGGTTGTACCTGAAAGAGAGGCGTAGGATAAAGCTTGGTTTGGACTAGAGAGAGAGGCCTGGGATGAGGGTCGGGTTGTACCAGAGAAAGACCCTGGATGAGGGTTGGGTTGTACCAGAGAAAGACCCTGGAGAGGGTTGGGTTGTACCAGAGAGAGAGAGGCCTAGGATGAAGGTTGGGTTTTAACAGAGAGGCCTGGGATGAGTGTTTGGTTGTACCATAGAGAGAGACCTGAGATGAGGGTTGGCTTGTAGCAGAGAGAGATACCTGGGATGTGGGTTGGGTTGTACCAGAGAGAGAGGCCTGAGATGAGTGTCGTGTTGTACAAGAGGGAAAGGCCTGGGATGACATTGGGATGCACCACAGGGAGGGCCTGGGAAGAGGGTTGGGTTGTACCAGAGAGAGAGGCCTCGGATGAGGGTTAGGTTGTACCAGAGAGAAAAGCCTACGATAAGGGTTAGGTTGTACCAGAGAGAGACGCCTGAGATGAGGGCCGAGTTATACCAGAGAGAGGGGCCTGGGAAGAGGGTTTCGTTGTACCAGAGGGAGAGGCATGGGATGAGGTTTGAGTTGTACCAAAGAGAGAGGCCTCGGATGAGGTTTTGGTTGCACCAGAGAGAGAGGCCTCGGATAAGGGTTGGGTTAAACCAGAGAGAGAAGCCTGCGATAAGAGTGGGATTGTGCGAGATAGAGACGCCTTGGATGAGGGTTGCGTTGTACCAGAGAGAGGGGCCTGGGAAGAGGGTTTCGTTGTACCAGAGAGAGAGGCGTGGGATGAGGGTTGAATTGTACCAGTGAGAGAGGACAGGGATGAGGGTTTTGTTGTACCAGAAAGAGAGGCCTGGGATGAGGGTTGGGTCGTACCAGAGAGAGATGCCTGGGATGAGGGTTTGGTTGTACCAGAGAGATAAGCCTGGGATGAGAGTTGGGTTGTATCAGAATTAGAGGCCTGGGATGTGGGTCGGGTTGTACCAGAGGTAGACCCTGGATGAGGGTTAGGTTGTACCAGAAAAAGACCCTGGAGAGGGTTGGGTTGTAACAGAGAGAGAGACCTGGGATGAGGGTTGGATTTTACCAGAGAGGCCTAGGATGAGGATTGGGTTGTCCCATAGAGAGAGGCCTTAGATGAGGGATGGCTTGTAGAAGAGAGAGATACCTGGGATGTGGGTTGGGTTGTACCAGAGGGGAAGGCTTGGGATGAGGGTTGGGTTGTACCAGAGAGAGAAGCCTTGGATGAGTGTTGGGTTCTACCAGAGAGAGAGGCCTGGGATGAGGGTTGGGTTATACCAGAAAGAGAAATCCTGTATGAGGGTTGGGTTATACCAGAGAGAGAGACCTGGGATGAGGGTTGGGTTGTACCAGAGGGAGAATCCACGGATGAGGGTTAGGTTGTACAAGAGAAAGACTCTCGAGAAGTTTGGGTTGTACCAGAGAGAGAGAGTCCTAGGATGAGGGTTGGGTTGTACCAAAGAGGTCTGGAATGAGGGCTCGGTTGTACCATAGAGAGAGATTTAGAAGAGGGTTGGGTTTTCGCAGAGAGAGACACCTGGGATGTAGGTTCGGTTGTACCAGAGAGAGAGGCCTGGAAAATGGTCGGGTTGTACCGGAGGGAGAGGCCTGGGATGAGGATTGGGTTGTACCAGAAAGAGAGGCCTGGGATAAGCGTTTGGTTGTTCCAGAGGGAGAGGACTAGGATAAGTATTGGGTTGTACCAGAGAGAGAGGCCTGGAATGAGGGTCGGGTTGCACCAGAGAGAGACCCTGGATGAGGGTTGGGTTGTACAAGAGGGAGACGCTTGGGATGAGGGTTTGGTTGCACAATAGCGAGACCCTGGATGAGGGTTGGGTTGTTCAAGAGGAAGAGGCTTGGGATGAGGCTTGGGTTGTACCAGAGGGGGAAGCCTTGGATTAAGGTTGTGTTTTAACAGAGAGAGAGGCCTGGGATGAGGGTTGAGTTGTACCAGAGACAGAGATCTCGGATGAGGGTTGGGTTATACAAGAGAGAGAGGCCTGGGATGAGGGTTGCGTTGTACCAGAGAGAGAAGCCTGGGATGAGGGTTGGGTTGTACCAGAGGGAGAAGCCTGTGATGAGGGTTGCGTTGTAGCAGGTGGAGGGGCCTGGAAAGAGTTTTGGTTTGTACCAGAGGGTGATGGGTGGGATGAGGGTCGGGTTGTACTAGAGAGAGGCCTGGGATAAGGGTTGGGTTGTACCAGAAAGAGAGGCCTGCGATTAGGGTTGGGTTGCACCAGAGAGAGAGGATTGGGATGAGGGTTGGTTTGTGTCGGAGTGAGAGGCCTGGGATAAGGGTTGTGTTTTACCAGAGAGTCCTGGGATGATGGTCGGGTTGTACCAGAGAGAGATCTTAGATGAGGGCTGGGATGTAAAAGAGGGAGAGGCTTGGGATGAGGGTTGGGTTGTACCAGAGAGAAAATCCCGGAATGATGGTTGGGTTGTACCTGAGAGAGAGGCCCGAGAATAGGGCTTGGCTATACCACAGAGATAGGCCTGGGATGAGGGTTGGGTTGTACCAGAGGGAAAAGCCTGGGATGAGGGTTCCGATGTACCAGAGGGAGGGGTCTGCGAAGAGGGTTGGGTTGTACCAGGGGGAGAGGACTGGGATGAGGATTAGGTTGCACCAAAGGGAGAGACCTGGGATGAGTGTTTGCTTCTATTAGAGAGAGAGGCCTGGGATGAAGGTGGGTTGTACCAGAGAGAAAGGCCTGGGATGAGGGTTCGGTTGTACCAGAGAGAGAGACTTGGGATGAGGGATGGGATGGATCCAGAGGGTGAGGCCTGGGATAAGGGTTGGGTTTTACAAGAGAGTAAATCCTGGGATGAGGGTTAGGTTGTACCAGAGAGAGAGGACTGGGATGAAGGTTGGGTTGTACCAGAGAGAGACCCTGGATGAGGGTTGGGCTGTACAAGAGGGAGGGGCTTGGGATGAGGGTTGGGCTGTACCAGAGAGAGGAGCCTTGGATGAGTGTTGTGTTTTAACAGAGAGGCCTGGGATGAGGGTAAGATTGTACCAGAGAGACAGATCCGGGATGAGGGTTGGGTTATACCAGAGAGAGAGCCCAGGGATGAGGTTTGGGTTGTACCAGAGAGAAAAGCCTGGGATAAGGGTTGGGTTGTACCAGAGGGAGAAGCCTGGGATGACGGTTGCATTGTACTAGAGGGAGCGGCCTACAAAGAATGTTGGGTTGTACCAAAGGGAGATGCCTGGGATGAGGTTTGGGTTGTACTATGGAGATAGGCCTGGGATGAGGGCTGGGTTGTACCAGAAAGAGAGGCCTAGGATAAGGTTTGGGTTGTACCAGAGTGAGAGGCCTGGGATAAAGGTCGGGTTATACCTGAGAGAGAGACCTGGAATGAGGGTTGGGTTGTACCAGAGTATGAGGCCTGGGGTAAGGGTTGGGTTGTACAAGAGAGTAAAGTCTGGGATGAGGGTTAGGTTGTAGCAGAGAGAGAGGCCTGAGATGAGGGTTGTGTTGTACAAGAGGGAGAGGCCTGGGATGAGGGTTGGGTTATAACAGAAAGAGAGGCCTTGGATGAGGGTTGGATTTTACCAGAGAGAAAGGCCTGGGATGAGGGTTGGGTTATACCAGAAAGAGAAGCCCTGGATGAGTGTTTGGTTGTACCAAAGGGAAAGGCCTGAGATGAGGGTTGAGTTTTACAAGAGGCGGAGACCTAGGATGAGGTTTAGGTTGTAACAGAGAGAGAGGCCTGAAATGAGGGTTAGATTGTAGAAGAGAGAGATGCCTGGGATGAGGGTTGGTTGTAACAGAGGGAGAGCCCTGGTATGAGCGTTCGGTTGTACCAGAAAGAGAGAGGCCTAGGTTCAGGGTAAGGTTGTACCAGAAAGAGAGACCTGGAATGATGGTTGGGTTGACCAGAGGAAGAGGCCTCGGAAGAGAGTTGGGTTGTACCAGAGAGGCCTCTGATGAGGGTTGCATTGTACCAGAGAGAGGGGCCTGGGAAGAGGGTTTCGTTGTACCAGAGGGAGAGGCATGGGATGAGGTTTGAGTTGTACCA
>JAUUDZ010421119.1:0-14350 GCA_032361705.1 Panulirus versicolor | reverse complement strand
AATGTGGCCTTTGTTGTCTTTTCCTGGCGGTACCTCATGTGTAAGCGGGGGGAGGGGGGTGCCATTTCATGTGTGGCGGGGTGACAGCAGGAATGGATGAAGGCAGCATGTATGAATATGTACATGTGTATGTATGTATATGTCTGAGTATGTACATATATGTATAAGTTGAAATGTATAGGTATGTATTTGTGCGTGTGTAGACGTGTATGTATACACATGTGTATGTGGGTGGGTTGGGCCATCCTTTCGTCTGTTTCCTTGCGCTAACGCACTAGACAGCAACAAAGTATAATGAAAAGATAAAAAGGGGAGAAAGAATACTTCCCACATATTCCCTGCATGTTATAAAAGGGGAGGGAGCAGGAGGCTGGAAATCCTCCCCTCCAGTCTATACTTTTCCAAAAGAAGGAAGAGAGAAGGGGGCCATTATCATTACCTTGCATCTAGCAGGACTGAATTTCATCAACCATTCATCAAGCCACCTTTGGAGTTTGTCTATGTCTTCCTTGCAAGCTGATGCAATCATCATCACTATATTCTTTACTTCATCCATGACCTTGGTATCATCTGTACACATGTTCAGGTAAGAGTCCAGTCCATTAAGCAAGTCATTTACACATACCAAGAAAAGATGTGGGCATAAGACTGTGCCTTTAAGCTCACTAGTGGTGATCCCATTGTGTGTGGGTGTGTATTTGTCAAAACTTATTTCAACTTTCCTAAATTAAAAAAATCTATCCAGATGTTTTCCACAATAAGCACAGTATGCAGTCTGAGCTAAAGATTATAAAATGTCACAAGGGATTTGGAAATAGAACGGACAGCAACGAGAAAAAACAAAAAATACAAAACAGGAAAATGTTATCTTTTTTTATCAGTAACAACTATAGTGATTCCAATGTTCTATGGTAGCATTTCATGGGAAAAGTATCACTTTAAAAGAGAATAATGTCTTTATGGTTTACTGTCTTCCAGTAATACTGCACTTTTTACAGTACAATCATTTGTACCATAAGGGATACACAAAATTTCACTCTGAAAAATTCTTTTATAGGCTGTTTGTCTTGTTTGTGATGATGTCTCATGCTTTATTTGGAATTTCTTCCATCTTATCTACCTAAGTAGCTAATAGGCACAAAACTATTTATAAATCAAATGAAAAACACTGTTTCTTATGTAGTTAGTGTAAAGAATTTGCATAACTTCATTTACAGGTAAACAAGCAAAGAGAAATGTTCAACAAATTTCTTAAGCAACAATACAAGGCCTCTAAAACTAACATTTACGGAGATATAGGGTGACTGTGGCATCTGGAGAAGGCCTTAAACTTATCAAATTTATAGAGGGGAAAAATGAAAAAAAAATGCATACATTAACAATAAAATTTCTAGCAACCTGGAGTAACAGCTTACTAATCATATGGATTTCATTTTTCAAACAATGAAAGGAAAAAATTGTTCTCCTTGTCTGGGAAACCCTGCCTGCACTGTCTAAGCTATTATAAATTTTACCCAACTTTTCATGAAATTCCTATGATCTTAATTAATATCATCTATTTACTCTAATTCCAATGTGTAACTTCTGACATTAAAAGCATTTTAAATAACTACTGCAATGCTTTCACTAATCTAGTTTTACCTTTTTTGTATGATCAGAAGATGGATTGGTGAATAAATTTTAATAATACATTAATGTTTTTAAAAGTAAATATAGTTTGAGATTTACAATGCTACATTACACAATAAACACTTGATCTAACCATTTTCTGTATTCTATGGTTAAATTTACAGCAAGAATGAGAAAGGCTTTGCAGTGAAACACAGATTCTTATAACACAAAAGATAAATTATTAAATACTTTGATATATATCTTAATTCATATTCTAAGCTTTGTTGTTGGATTAATGTGAAATAGTTTAGTAGAAGATTCAGCTTGTGTCTCTTGCTTTGAAGACTGGGTACAAATTATCAGATAAATAATCAAACTAAACTCTTCAAATGATTATATTTGTCTGAATATAGCAAAATTTTAAGCAATACATTATTTCAGTAAACTTACCTGAAGCTTTTCAGCCATATGTATCAATCACAGGAACTGCAATCTTTCTAACAATCAAGATATACTAACACTTGCAAAGTTCTTCAACACAAAAAGAAAAGTATGGATCAAGGAGAGGGAATATTACTAACAAGACTTCATTATTGCATGGTATGGCATGACTATGGGTGTGATGCACTTTTATCCGTAATTCAGTGACTAAGGGTGTGATGCACTTTTATCCGTAATTCAAAGAAGAGCCCTAATTTTGAGTTCAACAGTGTTGCTTCTCTCTAGCAACATCTATACTGTACATGTTTTTCACCGACCATACGTAAAGGAAGCTATGAAGCCAAAATCTTCAATTTGGCTTCTGACTATATAACCAACAACAGTCATACAGAAAAGTAATATTCTACTCATTTCTTGAAGAATTCTACACGCTCCAGTTTTTATTTCTTCTATAGTCACTAAAATTCTGCTGTACTATCATAGTATGGCACTGTCATTGCTGTCTGTAAACAACTGCCTTCTGTGCTATGATTTCATATTCCGATATTAGGATTTTATGAAAACTGGATTTATACAATCACAATTTTTTGTCGTATTATGATATGGAATAGTTGTATTCAAGTCTTCTGTTAGCAATGCCATAATCTGTTGGCAAATGAATGATTTGTAGGCTCTATCTTAAGTTTCCATAGCAGTTCTGAAATTCTATGGACAATGATATTTGTCCCAAAATAAAGGCCAAATTTGAACAAGGGGTTCTGGTCCATACTGTTTTTGAAAAAAAAGAAATCAAAGTAGATAAAAAGAAACGTTGTAATAAACTATTCAATCACTAATGGAAATTTGAAATGAACGGTAACAGTTAAAAGGATCATGGCCCCAACTAATAAGGACTAAGAGGCAAAAAATGGGCCAATTATCAAACATGCAATCCTAAGGTATTACAGGCAGGCAGAATATCAAAAATCTGTAAATATCACAATCAAGTAATGTGGACTTTAGATTTTTACAGATTTAAGAAGCTCTTGCCACAAAACATATTGTAACCCTTTAAGAGTATCATTTAAACCAAATGCAGTTTCTGAATATTTTTTTGTAATGAATGTAAATATATACTATATAAAACAGGCAATAAACATTTACCAAAAAACCCAAGCAGACAGCAATGTTAAATGCACTGAATCAAATTTCTCAGAAAAAGGGATTTTCTATTACTACCTGTATATCACATGATTCACCAGTGAAGCTGTATCAAGCTCTGAAAAGGGATTTTCAATTACTACCTGTACATCACATGATTCACCAGTGAAGCTGTATCAAGCTCTGAAAAGGGATTTTCAATTACTACCTGTATATCACATGATTCACCTGTGCAGCTGTATCAGGTTCTCATACATGGAGCTCTATATATCTAACATTAGACATCCCACTGTATTAACAGGTGGGCATTACAGAATTTTCTCAATAATCCATGGCTCAAACAAATTTGTCACAGTACAAACATATACTCACTCTGACTGGAAGCCCAGATCAAATAATTCCTATTCAATTGTGGGAATGAAGTTACTTCAACCACTTAAGGATAATATCAAATGGGTGTTCCTTTTTTATTTTCATGGCAATACAAATAGATTTGAATTACAGTGCTTATATTTTTTGGTCACATCAGCTAGCAAAAATCTTCATAAAAATCTGTGTTAATGGCATGTTTCTAATGCTAAAATATCCAGAGATGCGTAATGACCAAGGAGCTCATAAGATTATGCAAGTACTAATCAAGCAGAGGTAAAGCTATTGTGATATCCTTGGTGTCTGTACCAGAATTCATATCCATTATCAGGTTAAGGCTTACATCCAAGTTTTGTACTGTTATGAGTTTGGATAAACTTTATAATCAGTAATTGATAATGTTTTTATATTCTCTCTATAAAACTGAGGTATGAATAACTGTTTTCATCCTGACTTTACAAAATCAAGGTAGAGCTATCACAATGCTCTTGATGTCTGCTTTGACATCTCCATTGGTGTTTACATCTGCACTCAATTAAATCTTTACATCCAAATTCAAGCAATGATAAAAGCTGTAATCAGTGTTTACTTGTATTCTTTAATGCATGTATATCACCACTATTTTAATCACTTCACAGCCAGTGGCATGAACAATTCCCTATCATCTATTACGTTACTGGTAGACCCCCAATATCTAAACATGCAAAGATTCACAAAATGTTCCTTACATATTACAATGCTTTATATGAAGGATATGGGATGTAACTGTTTCCTGTTAGCAAAACTAAAACATGCATTAAACTGAAGTCATATCAATTATATCTAAGCATTCTTTATTTCCTTTTCCCAATTAATTTCAATTCATGTAATTTTTTGCACACACATTTACAATGCACATTTTTTCCTCCTCTCACAACAAGAGGGTTCATGCATAATTTACTAAAATTCAACTGGCTGGCCACTTTCACTCCTTCAAATGATGATATCCAACAGCAAAGTTTAAAATAGTAGCTGAAGTATTTTGCACTTTTGTTTGACCTACACAAATATGAAGCACCTACCACTTATTTGCAATAAAGAGAAACAAAATAAAATAGTTGGAAGAACATTTAAAACAGTAAAGCGAGAAAGCAATAACAATGGAAAAGCAGAAGCAAAGAATCAATAAAAGATTGCAGTGAGAAAATAGGAGTCTTTTAACAATACTGTGGTATCCAAGAATGTGTAAAATACCACCAATTGATGTTGCACTGTAAATATACAAGAGAGAAACCAATGACAGATTTTCTTTACTTTTATCATGGTAATGGTTCCTTGGGTGACAAACAGTTCCATAATTTAAATACATGCATTGTACCATCAGCAAACCATGGCATAAAAAGGACTGCCAAAATGCGTCATGTAACAGCACTAAGGTCACTTGCCACATTGACAAATCAACAATGTCAGCCTAACATTTACAAGACTGCATTCTATTAAAAACAGGTCTTCACAAGTATCCATATTATGCATATAACAACCAACCCATACCATATCCCTACCAGGCCATCAACCTATAACAATCATCTGATACTTATTCCTCCTGTAAAAAGATCTACTCAAGAACAACAATAATCAACAATATAGGGAATAGAATGAAAAAAAAATAATCTTAAATAACTGAAATACTGTAAATTCATGATAAAGACAGTAAACCACTGATGTGCATGGCTTCAGTCAAAACATGGATTCAGTCCTTTTCTGGTTGGCTGCTGTTTGCTTTATTATACTTCTATAAGTTGACATTATTATCACTGTGCCATTATCATTATCATTATAATCATTATTATCTTTAGTATCAATAGCATCTTTAGGGGACTCCTGCAGCTTCAAGGCTGGGCCACAATCAGAAGCAGGGGAATGATGGATTCCTTGGGAATGAGAAGTTTCTTGACAAGACTGTACTCAACTTTCATTGACTGGCAATGATACAGCTTCATTAAAAGTGACTTTTTTACTCATAATGGAACCAAAAGATAGCCAGCCCAATAACACCAACATAAAACACTATCAAGGATCAACTGTTTTTGAAAAATATATAATGTGGGTGGGGGTGAGGAGCTTCCTTCATTCTAAGGAATTTCAAAGTGTGTTCGATGCATTTCAATAACACATTTCTGGTTAAATATATCATGAATGAGATGCAATTAACTTAAGGTGAATAATATTCTAATCATTTCAAACTGAACTCAATCACAGCAGGATAAATCCTATACCTAATGCATAAAGTTTGCCTCAAAATGCTTCATTTCCATAGTTCACATGCATAAATCTTTGGATAGCACCTGAATCGTTTAATATGCACTAAAAATTACCACATCGACAGAAAAATATTCCAAGGAACATACAAGTTCCCTACTACCAAAAGCAACTGATTCAGTTTGAAGATGAAAGTTCAAACTAACTTGGTAATAAAACTATGAGGCATGATAAATCACCTCATGAATATTACTTCACTCCAAAGACAGACACCATAAAAAATTTGCATATGTTTAAGGTGATGGAGCATGCTGATGTCAAATCTGAACAAGATCTCTAAAATGGGTTATGACATGATTATCATAAAGGTTACTGCACACATGAGAGATTTTCCATGTGACTGAATGATATAAAGTGTCAGACCAGGCTTGACATAACTAGTACATTCTTATCCAAGACTTTATGTGGTGCAGATGAGAAAACTCCTCTTCCCATTATATAAGGCAATCAACACATAAGTCTCAAACACTGGTGGCCTTAACAAACAGTAGGAAAACACATTTCTAGAGCTTTCATTTTCCAGTTTGTCAAAATATGATTTCTTTCCCTACCCACCTAAACCCTCAACCTAATCCTAACAAAATGAGAGAGAGGGTAATTGGATGCCAAACACAAGTGCTTCAAAAACAATGAGGAAGGAAGAATTACAGCACAAACCAGTGTCAAATTTCAGCTAACAGTAAAGGCGGCACTTTATGACTGATGTTTTCAGACATAAAAAATGCATGGGAAGTCTCCCTTCACTTACTAAATAAATCATAAAAGATATGTCTTAAAAGGCAGATGTTTGTGCTGTGTTGCTGTATCCCTAACTGAAAAGGGAAATGACTTGGGTTAAGATCCAGTTTGTAATAGTCACCAGTAATAACAACTGCAACATCACATTTGAAAGCAATTTTTGCAAACTCAATCAGGAGAGGGAATTCTTCATAGCTCTGTTAATTCCATTATAATATGAACCTATGTAAGTGTTATGATACCCCAACTCATGTTGGGGAGATACCGTTTCACACAGATTCTCTTTTCCTCTCTAATACCTCCATATGAACATGATAACTTTCATTTCCAAAATGTAACTGACCTGAAATCTGGTAGGTACGTAGATACCATGAATATCTCTCACAAGACTGACATTCAGGGTGGTATTTCCTGTATATCAGGGGTTGGACTACCTTCATCAGTTTGCACCTCCTCACAAAAACTGAAACTCTAAATAAAACATAACTTAAAAGAGAGCTCAGTATGTTCAGTTACCAATAATCATAAAGCTACATAGTCTATAAGACTGATTTTCTATGACATTTTCATGGATATTTCTCATTATGTATAACAGACACCGATTTTGAAGTTACTCATCCATCTGTAAAATTACTGTCTGAATCCTTACCAGAAATACATATCAAATACTTTGATGGTTATTAAATGTCAAAATAACATTAAAATTTACTACTATAGACTTTTCCACATTTAAAACTATATATCAATTACCATTGAAAGAATGTACTGCTTATCAGGGTATAAATACAGAAACTTAAGAATAAAACAAAATCTTACAGAAAATATAAACAAAGTTAGATACACTTGAAACGAATATGACATTTCATGTATCTGCATGAGGGCTTATGTTCTGTATGCATCCTGTATTCAATAAATAAACTCAACCAAATAAATGATGTCAACATTTAAACCCTTCTGAAGATTAACAATAACTTAAGTTCAAAGTAAACAATTCTGTAAATACAACACTCAAAATCCTTCATGGATTACTGTATTTACTTTGAGCAAAATGAAAGACGAATATCTTTTAAGCCAACAAAATTATTGACTTTGGAAAAAAACTGACAATACTTTGTCTACTGTTACTGAGGATTCTACTGACTTTTCCCTCATAAAATAAACAGTAGGAGATTCTATACACATAACAAATATGAGATGTGGGGAAAATTGGAATCTATAGTCTCAGCACACTGCACAAATGCTATTAACATGAAACAAGTCGTTTTAATAGCATAAAACACCTGATAGCTCAATGAAGCCAAAACCAAAGTCGCATATAGGGGCTCCTTTTTCATTGTTTGGCATTATATCTGGAGTAGAAGCTGCAAGGGTCTTTAAGAGATCCCATCTCTTCCATTTTCTCTTTGTGGATTTCTAGCTCAACTGTGATATGCTATATGTCTGTTTGGTAACATGAATTATTCTGTTACTTTCATTTTTACTAATTCAACCACACATGTTACAGTTCTGGAAATATCCCATGTGAAAACAACATGTTAGGTGGTGTTTTGAATCATCATTTACACTTCTGATTGACCAGTCAATACAAACTTCCCTTTCAGGATGTCAAAGAATGGCTATCAATTACAAGTTTCATTTGACTATTATGTCACATTCCTACTGCCAACCATGCATACCTCTGAACTCAAGTTTCTCACACATGATTTTATGAGTGCATCATATTTTTTCATGTAATATTGTCTACTTCTGGCAAATTCATACATGATACACCTTTTAATATGTCACTCTTAGGTTCCTGGAGCAAATATTAACAATACTTATCAGAAATGACTTGTATCTTACAAATCTGTCGGAAGCATTAGTGACTATAATTTGTTCATATGGAGCTATGATGGGCCATAATCTTACAAAAATTTGAAGAAAGCCATATGAACGTCCTCTTTGCAATATTCATGCCCTGAATCCAGTGAGTGTTGTAACGTGAAAATTGATTTTTGAATATACAGTATCTTATACACAGAGAATTAAAGGATTATTTGTGCAGCACTTTGTATAACTGTTCTATGTACTTTTTCTAAGTAAAAACAAGCAAAAAAGCTTATCTATAAGATGAAATTAAATATTCTTTACACTAGTTTCATACACTTGAACAATAACCCTGATATAGCACAATTTTGATCATATAAGCATGGAACACCACATTTTATCAGCTGGATCTGGTCACCAATGGAAGCACTTCCATGGGAGAAGTGAAGTGTGTTCTATTTTTCCCACTGATGGGTCTTTTTATGGAACCAAGTTCACATTACAGCAAAATCCATGATCTGCTGCACATTCTCAAACACAATTCTTCAAAACCCACTCTTTGGCAATTTGTCAAGATTTAATCTATTCCTCTTCCTTATGTCTGTCTTTGTCTCCTGCATGCTTCCTTACTTCTACTGTAACCATTTTGTAAACATGCTCAAGTAACCCTCCTTATTTTCACACATTTCATTTCTTATTGCAGTGAAGTAGTGCATACTTCACTTATACAAAATGACAACCAAACAAACAAGCAAAATTCTTTTAAGAATGATTCAGGTATTGCTAGTGAGTCCTCAACACTATAAGATGCAGAAATGATCAACAATTGAAAAGTGTGAGGGAGCCTATGTGTACCATTTGGCTGTGACAGTATGATAGACACAGACCGTGCTCACTCCATCGCTGTGACAGTATGACAGACATAGACAGTGCTTACTCTATCTCTTTGTAATCACATATTCTCTTTTTCATTACCATTTGCTCTCCTATTCACAAATATCTATGTGCCTATTTCCATGGTGCAAAATTTCATTCAAGTTTTTGTAATAACCTTGCCTGCAACTAAGTTAAGTTTTCACTTCATGAATCCTACAATCCATATTTTCACTGGGTTTAGCATGTGCTAAACTTTTATAAACCTGACAATAATACAAAAGTTTAAGGATGGATAAATGCTGTTTGTGTACAAGGGAAAAATGAAAAATCAGCTTTCATGCTACTTTGATAATTTTTCATTTTTCTGTTCTTATGAAAAATCATAATCTGTGGTCAAGCAGTTAATATCCACAGTCTTCTCACCAAAGATTCTGATCAGAGTCTGTTTAGATCATATGAATTCTTCATTAAATGATAAATATCATAACCTTCATTGATACTGATTTTACAAATATCACTTACTTTGTACAGCAGCTGCATTCACATTTCAAGACTATTTTCAATGTGCAGACAATGCAGTATATAAAGGTGCAAAAATAGGAGTAATTCTTTGAACACAAACCACAGGATGCAGCTGTTATCATCAACTGCCTGTAAAAGGTATAGCAGCTACACTTCTTTATGTTTAACAACTTCTTAAACCATAAAACATGTGTGATTAACAAATGACAATCTTCACGTTTAAACTCAAAACCTGACTGCATAGATGCTGTATCATCGACCAAATATTCAACAGAGGTCGTACAAAATCAACTGTCAAGAGAAACAATGAAGTTGTAAGTTCCATTTGCCATGACATAAGCAAAATATTTTTTGACAGTTCTCCACTTTAAAATGAAGATTAACATTTTTGCATTAAGAAAAGCTAAGAACTTCAGTAATAAATTTTCTAATATACATGTTATATCAACAAAAACTTATCATGTATCTGTCAAATGACTGTGCAAAACAAGGCTTATTCTTGGATGGAAAAGTCATGTCTATTATTCACCCATTCCTAAAAATGGAGCACTGAGGTCGTGTGCATAAGCTTTAAAAGAAAACAAATAAAGAAAGAATCTAAATCAGAAGAATAAAAGACATGAAGGAAGGCAGGAAGTAAGATTTCTAAGAAAAAATGGTGATGATCCATATGGAAAAGAGGTACTTTCTTGGTAAAAGAATGGTGAATTCTTTCATCTCATTCAGATACTCTCTCAGTGTCTTTATTTCCCTTCCCCTTCTGGTCAGACAAGTGAATGTCTCACATAATCTTGAATTCTTCCAGAGGTTTTCTAAATACTTTTCTGTTATCCATGTCAAATTGCTTCTTTTCAATGCTGCAGGTTTCATCCTTTTCTATTACCTTCCAAACACATAAATTGCCATTCCTTAATGTGTTTTACATTCTTTACTTATATATGACTAATTTGAAAACACATTCTAGCCTCACTTAAGGAATTCATGATGAGATTGCTTCCTTAAAACACAACTAATTTACATTTATTTGATTTTGTATAAACTTTCTCCATTTCCTAAACCACTCCTAATTCTTACACTTTTAAATGGAAATTTTAGTTAATCACTCATAACGCACATATCAATGGTAAAGGCTAAGATTTACAATTGCAATTTTCCTGTATATCTTATGAAAAATAAAATCATTCTAACTTCATTTTACGTCATAACCATACATTTCCTGTTCGTTACCAATATCCAATGTATGGTCATGAATGACTGACTGAAGTGCAATATTACCTAACCCAATGTAACTTAATCTAATGCATATATAAGCTGGAAGAGGTCAGGTTATATACTGTAGTACCTACTACTGGCACAAGATGACTGACCATTTATCCCCATGCCAAGGTACCATCAAATGATGGGAAAAGTCCCATGATGCTTACCCTCTGTACAACAATAACTTTGTTTCACCCAAACTTCCACATCAAATGCTTAGTTAACATAACTGGACACAAAAGAATGGATAAATGCTTTTTATCATATCTTCATTAAGGAATGAAAAAGTGCTTTTCATTATATCTTCAGGTCTTCACCAATACAAACATATTACCTGTAACTCAGAGGAACGGTCACCAAGGAAGGCCTAATATTCTTAAAATTATTTTGGATGTCAAAATCAAATAACAGTAATGGATAATACAAAAGACTGGTCTGCATAATACATGTATCAATATTCTATACATTTCTTAAAAAAAATCATAGTATGACAGGTGATATCATAATATGAAAACTATAGAGAATACTCTTTTTTAGTACACTAATCCTTTCCAATAAAGACTTCATACCCTAACTATAAAAATTTACATTTACCTACACCTAAAGTCATCTATCTTGCAAGTAAAAGTTTTAGGTCCTCTCTACATCCTTTCTGTATAACCGAACCCCATACAGTACCCTTTTATTTCTTCATTTCCTTTGTAACTCACCATTATTAAGTCTCAATCCTAAGCCAAAATAAGGTACCTACATCCATCAGGTTGCCTTAAGTGCCATGAAATTTTATCTAAATTCATAATAAGTGTAGGTTGCATATCAATTTCCTTTAAACAACACAACTTCTTCTCTAAAGTCTGAAGTATTCAGATTACATTAAAAATTTTTAGAAGTAATAAGTATGATAAAATAAAAATCATTTATGTGTCTGTCATAAACAGAAAGAAGTTTCAAACAGCATAAAAATAATATAGCAATGGAATTTCTTGTCTCTCAATGACACATGCAGATGGGAGATGTTGAATAACAATAAAATAGTAATGTAATACCTTTTATACTAATAAGGGACTTCAATTCTGTTTTATGGTGCCAAGTGTCATGCATATACTCATGTGTAAAAATATAGGCTTTACAATTCTTCCATAGAGCCAGAGTACAATGGAATCTATTCCTTATTCAACAGAATGCCATCAAATCTTCTGCTTATGAAAATGCCATTGACTCAAGCAATTCCTGACACTGGGTGATCTTTGTTCCAAATCTTATATTTTCCTGAATAAATTTCCTTACCCATAATCTTAGATACTTCTCCATTCTCTTCATGAATATCTTCAAGACTGTTGTATTAGAATAAGCCTTGTTTTGAAGTCATTCCCTAAATTTTATTAAGCACCATGTAATAAAAATTTGCTTCATCTCATTAACTGAGATTATAATAATGTGAAAAAACTGCTGAAAATCATGCTGCCCCAGGCACTTCTCACTGTTCATTTCTCCATGGCCAATAACAACCCTAGCATTGCAGATGGAACTTCCAACCTCCATATCACTATCCTTTGCCTTAACAAAAATAAAAATATCAAAACATCTGCTCTTTCATAGATTACTAAGTTTATGGCACACTTACTCATATTTCAATCCATAAGCCTATATAGTACATTGTAAGTAACCAATCTGACAGAATATGATTGTGTGAGGCATATCCATCCAAAGGCTGATGCAGCTGAAGACACATGAGGTGAAGAATGAGTGAAGCAAACTGCCACTAGGGATAACATATCAAGTCTTTGTATTAGTATGCATTACCAATCTCCTGGCTTCTGATGTTCTAAAGTATGGTCAGTAAGTTCCATCTGCTCCTACTAAGGCAAAACATGATTATGATGAAGCAATAAAAATGTATTGTTGATGAAAATCCTATATGTCCCCTGTATATTACCACTTGCCCAGGACCGTTTCTCTGATGGCATCAACATACTGTGCAGGAACCCAGTAGATCCAGTAACGTGATGCTTCTGTTGGCCCTAATTGCAGTCCCTAGAATGTATAAAGAATTTAAAGTTTACCAGTAATGTTCTAACTTCTACCAGTGTTAACCTTCCTGCAATCAGTCAATCAATATCCCGAATGAGTCCTTCCCTCCTCATGGTACTACTTCAGCCACCACATGATGCTTACTGATGTCCTCAAGAAAGGTAGATGAATTAAAATTACGGCAAATATATAAAAGTATTTGTGAAAGAGAATGGGTACTAGGTCATTCACAATATAACAAACCAAGCACTTTCTTGGAATTCACAACCCATTCTGCTTTTAGTATGTGCAAATAAATAATGTACCAAGACAGGTAAGGAAGGAGCTAACCAGCTGAAGGCTGGCTAAGAGAACCACGAAGAAAATGAGTATTTTCTTTTGGATCACTACTTTGCTTCAGTCACTAACTGCTGCCTTAATACAATGGTAAGTCCAAAGTTACTATAATAAGTACCATGAGGAAGCAAAACTCAATACATTTCTACATGTAGTTATAGTGGATTTGTAGTCAGTAAAATGATACATGGGGGAAGATAAAGATATTCAAAGGTTAATTCAATTGGATATCAAAGTTATACATGAATCTACTTCCACCTCAAAAAAAGCATATAATGCCCTCTTCACAAACCATATAGCATCATAATATAAGAGAAGGTAAAAGAAATACATACTAGGACTCTTTAAGAAAACTTAAGTGTTCTACAACCCACAATCTAAAGGATTAAAGCCAAGTTTGTCCTATATATGCTATGATGAAAAATCACATATCATTCTCGGTTTGGTAAAAATCCTTACTAATTTTTTAATAAGACCAAACAGTTTCCAGAAAAATTTACACATCAGAGTAAGTAGCACTCTAACAGGCACAGGTTTGGAGGGCACAAAATATAACAAAGAATCATACAGTATGGGAATACTATCCATTATGGGAATACTATCCATTCAATCACTTAACCTCTGAAGACACAGCATCAATGCTAAGATTATACAATTTTACCTAAGACATCTGTTAAAAGTAGAGACATCTGACAAGAGTGAAAGAGAAGCTTCATTTTATGAGAAATTTTACTTTAAAAATTTCAAACCATACAGTGATCAGTAATATCAACAAAATCCTTCAACAATGAGTATATATAACCATATATATAACCATGGATCAGGTGTTTGCTGTGAAGAATGTATGCGAGAAATACTTAGAAAAACAAATGGATTTGTATGTAGCATTTATGGATCTGGAGAAGGCATATGATAGAGTTGATAG